>JABYQS010000028.1:0-287574 GCA_022592435.1 Cerioporus squamosus
CGACGACTTCGTGCCTCGGAGCCGGTCGTTGCTCTGCCCTCGTCGAGCTTTCTCTCTACTCCCCCCTTTTCGGCTCCTCACCGCTCGCCCCTCAGACCGTCGCCGATTGACGTCTGGTGTCTACGCGCCTAGTCGCCGCGACACTTATTCGATATTGTCACGAAAGAGATTCAGTACTGCACGGAGAAGCTGTCGACCATCGTCGTGGCCTGGTGCACGGATGCTGCGGGAGAGGCCAAGGCAATGTGCGAACTCCTTCGGGAGCACTTCCCCAGGATCTTTACAGTTGACTGTTGGGCGCATCAGGTTGGTTTCGACACACTCCATTCCCTATCCTATCAAAGCTGGCTCACAATCTTCCAGATCAATCTTCTGATAGGTGACTACTTCAAGGCCAGGCCAGGGGTCAGCAAGTCCATGGACGAAGCTGAAGAACTCATCAAATGGTTCAACAACCATATGCGCACACTTGCATGGCTTCAAGACGAGCAAGTTCACCGCTATATGGGCCACATTCGCTCCCTTCTCTACCCTGTTGCATCACGCTGGTCCTCCCGCTATATCGCCTGTGCACGGCTTCTGGAGATGTCGATCCGCTGCCTCATCACATCAAGACTTGAGGACCTTGTTGCGCTCACATCCAAAGGCCGGAACACCGTGGAAACTGAGCAAAAGCAAGTGATCGCATGAGCGCTGCTGCTCAATGCACTGTCCTCCCTATTCTGGGACAATCTCAGAATGTATGCTTGCATTTTGTGACTTGTTTGTCTGGAAGCAGTACTGACATCAGATAATCTTCCTAGCTTACGGAACCATCTCCTCCCCTTCGCACTTGCCACCGACATCACACAGTCAAACCACGCCCGCCTTGATACCATGCTTCTCACCCTTGGAAAGCTGTTCCAGGTATTCTCCGACCCTGCCATTGCCGATGAAGCAACCTGCATCCTCGTATGGTTGCACCTCGAAAAGCGGTGGCGGAATCTCGGGCTTGATCATGAAGTGTTCCTCAATCCGTACATCAAGGACAAGTGCTTTCGGCATGACAACCCAGCCGTCTCGAAGGGCGAGCTGTCACTAATGTTTGCGCGCGTCTTCACACGCCTCATGAGGCAGTGACCGAATTTGGCCCTGGGTACAGCTTTGATAGCTATCTCGCGGGCATAGGTTGGTGGTCAAACACTTCGCTCCAGCTTGAGCAATGGTGGCAGGCTGCTATGGAGGAGGTAAGTCGTTTATCTTGACATCCCCTGTAGTAACTACTTACCATGACTGCTACTATAGCATACATACATCAATATCGCCGCTCACTGGGGCAGATTTGACATTCACGCGGTCAATGGCAAGGATGCCCTGTTCATCTTCGGTGCACACATCTCAAGTGTTGTCCCGAATACAGCCGCCTCTGAGCGTGAATTCAGCAAGATGGGTTCGATTCACACGAAGTATCGCAGCCGCCTTCTGACAGATCATGTCCAGAACATGGTCATTGTCAAGGACAACATCAGCCACTCTTACCCCACTCACTATCACTCCACCATTCACGCGCACGAGGCAAGCTTGGACATAGACCCGGAAGACCACTACGATGAGGATGACGAGCCGGCGGATGATCCCCACAGCCCAGACTCCCTGCACACTACTGCACATGCCGCGCGATGCTCCGCACAGTTGTTCTCTTTGATGGTTGCACGTGCTGTTAATGCTGCCACTCACGATGCTGCTGCTAATGCGCAAGATGACAATGCAGACTCCGATCTCAGGCTGTCACCTGCCCATCTGCAAGAAGGTCTCACACTGCGGAACCTGTTCGACTATGCGTCCCCGCACTTCAAGCAGGTTACTGATATGCTGTGGTCCACCGGGCAGCATGCACTAGATGTCAAGCTCATGTATCACGAGCAGCAGGCATTGTCAGTCTCTTCAGAGGTCGATGCATTGTGGACTACGTAGTTCTGTACATGACTTATCCTGTATATATTGTACTGGTAGTAGTACTGTAGTAGTATGCCGCCAACACCAGCAGTCTAATAACAGATACCTTCCCCGAAAGATAATCGACTGGTCGGCTAGCGGAGGTGGGGCAACCCCACCAGGTCATGCATTGACGTCGACCCCTGGTCGGACCTTTGCGGGTCTGACTGGGGTCGGACCTCGCTTGACCCGAGTCAGACATCTCTGGTTTGGCTGATGATGTTGGAGTAGGATTCATGCAGTGTTCCGGTGAACTGCTTGTGGCCCATCATCGCTCGGGTGAATACATCCCCAGCTCCTTGCTCCACAAGTGTGGCCGCTTGGCAACAGAAGGTGTAGCCTGTGATGTCATCCACTGCAGGATGTTTGCATGGTGTCAGCATGCTGAACGCGGACCGCATCATGTACTCACTATCCAGGCCCGCTGCACGAGAGACAGCGTGCAAATACAATCTGTGCGCCATGTCACGCATGGGCTCCTCCAACCTGAGTTCCAACCCCTTCGGGCCACATGCACAGAACAGCAGAAGGTCCAGAACCTCTGGCCGCCACTGCAGAACGGCCTCCTGGCCAGCCATCAGCAATTCTAAGTCCTTGTGGACAAGGTATCCTCGTTGCAGCACTGTGATGACCACACTTGGAGGGGCGTCCAAAGGGATGTAGTTGATGGACTTCAGGGCGGACATGCTGATGTGTTGCCTGTGGTCCAGATGTGATCAACGATGCTCGCCAAGCCAACAAGAATGAGCTTACTCCAGGCTTTTAAGACCATGATATCCCTTGAAGTTTTTCATGTGCCACAACAATGTAAAAGCCAAAGGGTCAGGTCCTGGGATGCGGGTGATTAACAAGTCCTGTGTGTTTTCAGTGTTCGAGTGGGATATCCAGTTGTACTCAGGTGCGCACCTTGATCTGGACAAAGTCATTAGAAAAGTTGCCAGTTGCCACCAGGTAGGATGGGCGGGCACCAGTATAGAACTAAAATTTCCATAGGACTATATGTTGGAGGGCCTGACAGGACAGGATTGCATAAGCTGAGGGTGATCATATACAGGCAGAGCAGAGCACACTGACACTGTCGATCGACCGAGCATACTCCACAATTGATGTCTGCGTGAGGAGCAAGAGGTTGGATGCACCAAGGTAGTATTTCTGGCGCTGGATCTTGGAGAGTTCATACTAAATGGCGAGGAACTGCCTGTACTATGGATGTGATGAGTTGTCACTGCAGGATATAATGCACATTGTTAGGAACAGACCAGCCGCTGTACTAGCTACACCCAAAGGGCGCAATGTCCAGGATACCTGGACATTTGGCTGGTACTGTATATGTAGTTCATACTGTGTTCATAACAGTACCCTCCTTCCAAGGCACGTGGTCTCCACGTGGAACTAGATATTCTAGTTGGCCCCAAGGGTTAACCCCACCCTAGGGTCAGAGCCTTGACAGTCTTTGAGAAATTTGGAAGGACCCGGTTTTGCAAGGCAGTGTGACCATGGGGATAGTGGAGTATGCTCAACACTAAGCCCAGGGCAACACCAAAGCTTGCGCTCACCGGGAGTTGAACCCTCGACTGCTGGATCCTGGACATTATATTAGGAACAGACCAGCCGCTGTACCAGCTACACCAAAAGGGCGCAATGTCCAGGATACCTGGACATTCAGCTGGTACTATATATGTAGTTCATACTGTGTTCATAACACACATAGATGATTGCCAACCTGCACCAATTCCCTCCTCCATTGTGCATGCAGGGCGGTATTTCCACGGGCCTCGCTGCAGTAGCTGAGTAGTTGTGTAGCTTTGTGTGGGGTCGAGCTCAATGAACACCAGAAAAGTACAAACAATAGAATCACTCACGACACTCTCTAAATCCGAGTGCAACATGTCCAGAGTCGAATATATCACTTTGAGGGTAGAATCCTGTTGCAATCTGGAACCCAAAACCATGACAAGGAGAAAGTGCTTGGCTCGAGCTGTGATGGGCCTGATGGCCATGGACAATGTTACAATCCGGGTCCGTTGATCAGTATGTCAGGAGACGATGCACCGAGGATGTCCTCCACAACAAGCTCTCACCCCTTATAATGTTTCCATGGTGCCTGTTGGTGCATCATTTGGAATCGCCGAAGCACATTATGGCGACGGTCTGTGGTAGTGATGGCCCATTTGACATGGCCATGAGCACATTCCTCAACTAGGGCTGCATAACTGTTCTCTGCAATGCTTGTGCTCAACTGTGCCCATTGTGCATCGTATTTGTCCCCGCGAGGGCGCTGCCGACCAATACTGGAGGGGTCAACCATGCCTAGGCCTCCAGTGTTGGTAATGGGCAGAGGTGATGAACCGATCCGTGAATATAATGAGAACAATCAGGTGCACGGAGCCAGCACGGGGCATGAGTGAGCGAGCAGGAAACCACAGGCTTGAGCGAGAGAGGGAGAACGAGTTCGCCTAGCAACGCTTGGCGCCTGTTGCCATTTGTTTCCACACTGGCGCCAAGTCTAATTTAGTGCGGGTGGCCAGTGCATTGGCCAGGTGGGCATCTGGTCTCCAAGACCAGCCCATGCATCAATGTATGCACCCAACAAGGTCGCAAGAACTTCATCTTGTTGACATTTGGGTTGGATATACATCGGACTATGTGCTGGTACAACAGAGAAACATGCAACCGGACATAGCAAAGCGAAGAATCTCAGAGTGCAACGTGGCTTCGGTGAACAGGATTCCAGGCCTCACTTTGGCAAAGGGTACTGATACAGTGAAAACAGATAGCTCCAAGAAGGATGAAAAGTGCAGGAGCAGAGCTGGGGCGACGAGAGCTCTCATCTCTGGTGCCCAGGGCCCCACAGCTTGGGTTGTACACCTCGGAGCAGCGTGGTGACATGAGTGTGCAGCAGGACTTCTTCACTCTTCATCTGGAACCTCTTCGGTGGTGTCAGCTTGTCCATCCAAAAGCTGTGTATTGTAGAGGTCCCAGGCCAGCTCAGCAAGGTCCTTGTCGACTTTGTCCGTCCGGCCAAAGACAGTCATTTCTGCAGGTAGTGTCAGGATCATATCAATGAAACAAACACCACTAGATGCCTCACCTTGGTCAACAGTGTAACCATCCAGGACGCCATAGAGGAAAGACTTCTCCGGCTTGGGGAGGAGCAGCCCAACAACCATGTTGCGGACCTGCACCCACAGAGCATGAGAGACAAGTGGCATCATGGGGGGTAGGCCAGCCGCCTGGCGGGCTTCAGCATGGCAATGGTCCTCAGCCGCTAGCTCACCCATGCACGACACTGCAGTGCTCGCACGTTGAGCTGCGGCATTCACCGCCTGGATGCCAACCTTCATGCATTCGATGTGCCCCTCCGTAGAGCCATGGTCCAACTTCCATCCATGGGGGAGGGCCTTGCTGAAACTGAAGCAGAGCTGTGCACGGCTCTCCGCCAGGGTGCGCACGTCCTGCACGGCGGGAGCAGAGTGGGTGCGCTTCTTGGTGGCCTTACCCTGGTTGCCCTGAACCTCAGGCTCCACCTCGACCAGAGTGTCCGCATTGGCATAGCCTTCGCCCTCGTCATCGCCATTGGCTTCGGCTACATCTCCAGTGTCATCTCCTTCATCTAACACCTGGCCGGTGTGTTACCAAGGGTTCCATAAACAATCAGCAAATATGGGCACTGTCACGGTCAGTGGACCAGCACCCCTTTTCGTTTTCCCTGGAACTTCCACTTCCCCATCTTGATCCCTTTCCTACTTCGTACACATCCCATTTTGGACCCCTTGATTTCATTCTCGCGCCCGTATGCTCTGTTCCCACGACCGCATGCCTTGTTCTCGCACTTACCATCCCATTACCATGTATTTTCCCACCCTTTTGTCTCCCACTTGTACAGCCTCGCTCCCTTTCCCGCATGAGTCACTTCCACTGGCACGTGATTGTTCAGAGTAGACTAGTATATAAGCCCCTCCCAGCGCTTACCTGGTCCCCATCTCGACCTCCTGGTCATTGGGACTAGGTGCGCTTTCCCTCATGTACTTCCCCCTGTCTCTGTGCTAATATAATCCTGGTCATTGGGACTAGTCTGTCGCAGTGCGCATGAAGACTAGCTATCAACAACTTCGTGCCTCCGAGCCGGTCGTTGCTCTGCCCTCGTCGAGCTTTCTCTCTACTCCCCCCTTTCGGCTCCTCGCCGCTCGCCCCTCAGACCGTCGCCGATCGACGTCTGGTGTCTACGCGCCTAGTCGCCGCGACAGGCATACACATCTCTGTTTGCTGCTCTTGCACAGCAGGGGTTGTTGGAGGTTTGACCAGGGCCACTTCAACGGTTTTCGTTTTGGCCAGCGCCACAACAGTGGCCGCACTGGCCTTCACTGCTCCCTGCATGATGGTCAATGGGCTGGCAACATGCAGGTGAGGATAAATGCTGACATATGTTTGCAGGTTGCTTGGGTGCACGCTGGCCCTAATGACATCATCAGTTCGAGGCATGCAATCAGCAAAGTGGGTACTCACATTGTTCATGTCACTGGCAGGCAGAGCGTGCTTGTTGGAACCTTGGGTGGGCCGCTTGAAAGTGGCAAGAGCCCCAGATGTGTGCTAGGATAGATATCAGTCAAGGATTGTGCTCAGTTGGAGGACAATTGCGCAACAGCAAGCCTGTCAGTTACAGTGCGCATGCATGCATACGATGAGCCACATATATGCGCAGGCTCAGTATATGCGGGCAGATATGCAGCTATGCCCATGTCGTGCACGAATGCCGCGCACATACAGTCCACGAAGACAAGACTCACTGAGCCTAGTCTGCCAGAAGGCTTGTTCTTGAGGTGTGAACTGCTGCCATAATGAGGTCAGCCAAACTGTGAGAGAAGGACACACTATGCAGCTCACATGTTCTTGCGAGAGGCCGACATATGTGAGGCGAGAGGTACATTTGACGATGATGGGTGTTGGGGACAAGGAGTGTTGGGGGAGGTTCGAGTGACGTGTCGCTCTTATATACCCTGCCCCTGATGTCCCAAAATGGGGATCCTGGGTGATTTGATCCTCGACGAGGGCGACGGTGATGTCAGGTCCCCAACGATGATATCATTGAGACGGGGTGCACGACCAGAGGGCATCATTGAGACGGGGTGCACGACCAGAGGGCATCATTGATTCATGATAGATCATGGCTGGGATGCTACATGGAGAGAACCTCACATAATGTACAAGGGGGTCGTATTAGCTGAACATATCATTTTGGGTGCGCCCCTGCCCCCACCACACCAATGTATGTGTGGACCTCCCAGTTCAATGCATCTTCTGTGTGGTCAAAAAGTCCCACAGCCAGGGCTTGCTGCGCCAGAGTGACCAGAGCTTGGGTCATCTCCAGCCGCTCCACCCCGAGGGCCCATGCCTCCAGTTCGCCTGTGATGCGCTCGTGCTCATTGGGATCCTCAGGGAGTTCCCAGACACCATTGGCATAGTTCAGAACGCCTGTGTCAACCTCCTGCTGGATAGCCTGTGGGATGCTTGTGAGTGTGAATGTTCTTGTCAATGTTGGCCAGGTATATGCGCACCTCCCTCCATTCTTTGATGGCTTCCTTTTATGGTCTGGTGAGACAGCATGTTCTCATGTGAAACTGGAACACACATACATATAATTTGATTGCTGTCATGTGCCTCTTCGTGATTGTGAGCACCTTGCTCGCCATACTTTCCTGCCTGACAGATAGTGGATGTCAGCCAGCCCAGCAATGGCACTGAGGCACGGAACACACACCTTGCCTTCATCTTGCCAAGGCAGGGGTGTCCATGCTGCAAGACGTCCATGACCTCTTGAGCTGATTGCAGTGGTGCCATGGTGGTTTGAGGAAGAGATTCATGAGTCTGCAGGTGCCCAGTCTCAGCCACTATATATATGGTAGGTGCACGCTGCTCAGCATGCGAGAACCTCTTCTTGCACAGGCAGTATTGTCTGGCTTGCCGATTGGACCTCTAGGACTAATGAGGCACGTCGGCGCCCTCATGTCTACACAACGTATAGTAGCGTGTTCAACAAGAATGAATAAAGAAGCATACAAAGTGGGTTCTCAAATGCTAACCGGGTTCATACCTGTGGTCACAGAACTTATATGTATGAGTGCCCCATTACATTAGAGGGTCTGGAAAGGATTAATGCTGCCGTTGGTGTGTTTGCATAGTACCTTCGCTATGGGTACTGCCTAACCTTGCACAGCTGGGGCAGCTGCTGGCACCTTGCTGCTACTAACAACTCTCCACATTTATGCTGCAAATCACGACTGGATATATTTTGCAATTTGGGATCGTAAACGAGCCTCACGGTTGGATCAGTCATCTTCTAGTCGAGCATCGGTGGAGGGAAAATGTGGAAAATAAATCCTTCGAACCGGGGTCGAACCAGTGACCTTGGGATGTCAATTTGCCGGATTAGGCAGGTCAACCATTACAGTCCCACGCTCTTCCAACTGAGCTATCGAAGGATATCTTGGCATTCACCACGACATTATATAATACGTCGGGGTTTTCTGGTGGCGTTTGCCGGCTGTCAATCAGGTGAGATGCTATTATAGCCACGTGGACCGCGTTTCCGCTGATCGACGACACGTCCCCTGCCTCAGTGCAGGTGCGCGAGTACTCGCTGCAGAAATGCATCCTTCTGTTACTCTTCCCGCTTAACGCTGAACTCGCATCTCCCTCTGATCTTATGAGTGCCGGAAATCTCAACGGGGGCGGCAAGATGGCACAGGAAGCGGCTTTGCGTCCACGACGGCTTCCGAGGGTCCTACCATATGTACTGCTTCCTACTGCGTTCTGGTTCCTCCTCCGACCGTTGCTGGACCCCGCGCCGCCCCTTCCTGCCTTGCACGCGTCTCTAGGCTTTTCGCTGCTCGCACTGCTGGGATCGTTATATCTCATCCCTGCGCTGGGACAGACCTTCATACGCGCGAACTTGAAGGGCAGGGACCTGCTGAAGACTTATGACACGCCTATGTGAGTCCCACTTTCTTTGAATTCCAGTTCGCGACATCCACATCTTCTCCTGGATACCGAATGAGTGACATCAGCTGATTTGCTCTTGTGCTGTAGCCCGGAGAGCCAGGGACTCGTCTGCGCCTCAATATATATTATACTTCTCATTCTATTTATTCCCTACGCATTCGCTGAATCGATTACTACCCACTATGACTCTGCACGGAGAGCTCGCGAAGGCCTTGTCGTTGACGAGTTTCCTCATCACCAGGTGAGTCGCTCAAGATTCGGTATGCGTCCCACACTGACATCGGCGTGTGGTCGCAAGCTGGCGGTGTATCTTTCGTCGCTCCTCTCTCTCCTCATGGCGACCATGCTTGGGTTCCTGGACGACGTTTTCGACATCCGATGGCGCCACAAGCTTCCAATACCCATCATTGCGTCCATCCCGCTGCTCATCGTCTATTACTCCGAACGTGGCGCCACGGACGTCGTAGTTCCCCTTCCATTGCGGTGGTTATTGGGCACCATGCTTCACCTCGGTGCGTCCAAGTTCTTCTGTGCTTCCTTGCCGTTCCTAAGGTACCCGTGCAGGTCCGCTGTACTATGTATACATGTCCCTCCTCTCCACCTTCTGCACGAACAGCATCAACATCCTCGCAGGCATCAACGGCTCGGAGGTCTCGCAGGCAGTCATCATTGCGTCCTCGATTATCCTCAATGACCTCCTGTTCCTCCCGTGGCCCGTCGGCTTCCGGATACCTCTCCCCTTGCATGTCACCGACGGTGTCAAGGTTGGAGGGATGTGGAGTGCGGGCATGGCCTACGGGAGTAGGATCCTAGTCGCGCGGCATCTGTTCAGTCTGTATTTGATGCTGCCGCTCTTGGGCGTGTGCTTGGGGTTCATGTACCACAACTGGTACGTACCTGCCGCATGTCTTGGAGAGGGCCTCACAAATATTTTTACCATGGCAGGTACCCCGCCCGTGCGTTTCCCGGCGACACACTGTGTTATGTGGCAGGGATGGCGTTTGCGGTCGTCGGGATCCAGGCTCACTACTCGAAGACATTACTGCTGTTCTTCCTACCCCAGATCTTCAACTTCGTCCTGTCGTGCCCGCAGCTTTTCGGTCTGGTGCCCTGTCCGCGGCATCGCGTTCCGAGGTACGTACTAACCTAGGACCTGTGTGGGATCGTTGCCCCACGGGGGCCCCAGCATCCCGTCTGTAGCTGATTCCCCGTGGCGCCCCGCAGATACGATGCGGAGACACAACTGCTCCATCCCTCGAAAGCCGAGTTCAAGGACAAGCGCCCGTCTAAGCTGGCCACGCTCGTGCTCCGCCTGTTTTCCGGCTTGGGTCTCGTGGAACTCGCGGTTGATGAAAAGACAGGAGAGATCGAGTCAAGCACGAACTTGACTATTCTGAACGTGTTCTTACTCCGATTAGGGCCGATGCGGGAAGACAGTCTAACAAGGGTGCTAATTGCGACACAGGTGAGCCGCGGTTTGTTCCTCTTGGCTTCCGCGGAGCGTTTGCGACTTTGCGACACAATTCCGTAACGGGTTGTGTGTCGCCGCGCTTCGCCTGTCTCCTGTCTTCGCGGGATGCGAGACGCTCCGATGGATCGCAGATGCAATTGAGTTGTGCTGACGCCTTGGCCCAAACGTTCTAGGTGTGCGGTAGCTTGGTGGCATTCTTCATTCGGTATGGCCTTGCGGGACTCGTGTACGATGGAAACAGGCGGTAGAGAGCAATACATGGAGCATCAGGCCTTCGGACGCATCTCGTCTGTGCGCCCGCTCACATGTCCAGCTCCCTGCGACATGCGAACGTCCGGCGACGTTCCGTATGAGAGGTGAGCGACGTCACTACTCAAGTAGTGCTGCCCAGAGCTGTGGTACCGACCGCGCAAGCTCCGCCACACGGCCGCAGAGTGTGACCGAGGGCGGCCTTGGCGGTAGGCCCGCAGGCACAGATATGGGCACTGGGTGTTAGAGCGCATACGCTCGCTCGCGCCGCAGTCCGCACGTCCAGCTGCGTCCGTGGACGTCTCGGCCCCTGTCGGTGACGTTTCGGCCGACGGCGGGCCTGGAGGCGGGGACGGCGCACCGAGCGTCTAGGCGGGGCCCCACAGGCGGCTCTGCCCGGCTGATTGGTTTTCAATCACATGCGCCGGGGCCGACGAGTGAAGACATTCATGCGATCGGTGCCAGGCTCAAAGGCATTCATATGCAGCATGGAATCCCATTCCGACCCCCACAACCCCCCGCGCATCCCCCTTCTCTCCTAACATCCCACCCAGCTCGTTCCCCACCACTTTCCCGCATTTCACGACAACAATGGCGAGCGAACGCAAGGCATTCCAGGCCGAGGTCGCGCAGGTCGAGCAGTGGTGGAAGGTGCGCGTGCAGCTCCGAAGTGATCAGCAGTTACTGACGTCGTTCTTGTCGCTCTGTCGCGTCCTGTCGCGTCGTCCAGGATTCTCGATGGGCGAAGACCAAGAGGCCATACAGCGCGGCCGACGTCGTCTCGAAGCGCGGCACCCTTCCCATCTCCTACCCCTCGAACGTGCAGGCAAAGAAGCTCTACCGCATCCTGTCGGAACGGTTCAGGAATGGGACGCCATCACACACCTACGGCGCGTGCGTACTCTCCATTCCTCACTGTCCAGATGGTATCTGACTAGTGCGTCACAGGCTTGATCCCGTGCAGGTCACGCAGATGGCCAAGTACCTCGAGACGGTCTATGTGTCTGGATGGCAGTCATCGAGCACAGCCTCGAGCACCAACGAGCCTGGACCGGACCTCGCAGACTACCCGTCAAACACCGTGCCAAACAAGGTCGAGCACCTATTCATGGCGCAGCTCTTCCACGACCGCAAGCAGCGCGAGGAACGCTCGCGCAAGTCAGAAAAGGAGCTCGCCGAGACCCCCGTCATCGACTATCTCCGACCGATCGTCGCTGACGCTGACACCGGCCATGGCGGATTGACGGCGACGATGAAGCTCGCGAAGATGTTCGTCGAGAAGGGCGCCGCCGGCATCCACATCGAAGATCAGGCTCCCGGTACGAAGAAGTGCGGCCACATGGCGGGCAAGGTGCTCGTCCCCATCCAGGAGCACATTAACCGCCTCGTGGCTATCCGTCTCCAGTTCGACATCATGGGCGTGGACAACCTTGTCATTGCCCGGACAGACTCGGAGGCTGCGACCCTCATCACGACCAACGTGGACGAGCGCGATCACCCCTTCATCCTCGGCTCGACAAACCCGGATCTTCGTCCGCTCGTCGTGGAGCTGAACGAGGCCGAGCGTGCAGGCAAGAGTGGGGCGGCGCTCGAGGCCGTCGAGGAGCAGTGGATGGCGTCCGCCAACATCCAGCTCTTCTCAACGACGCTCTCGAACGCCCTTCGTGCTCAGGGCGCATCACACTCAACGCTTGAGAAGTTCGCTGCCCGTATCGCACACATGTCGTACCCCAACGCCGTCGCCATTGCGCAGAAGGAGTTCGGGCTCAAGAAGGTGCCGTTCTGGGACTGGGATGCTGCTCGCACACGGGAAGGTTTCTACCGCTACCAGGGCGGCACCCAATGCGCCATCAACCGAGCCATTGCGTTTGCGCCGTACTCTGACCTTCTCTGGATGGAGACGAAGAAGCCCATTCTTTCCCAGGCGAAGGAGTTCGCGGAGGGCGTGCACGCGGTCTACCCTCAGCAATGGCTCGCGTACAACCTCAGCCCGTCCTTCAACTGGGAGGCTGCTGGCTTGAACACGGACGACATGAAGTCGTACGTCTGGGAGCTCGGCAAGCTGGGCTTCGTCTGGCAGTTCATCACGGTACGTCGTCGTCCAGTCAACCCTCTGTTTCTTCCTGCTGATTATATGCATGAATTTTCAGCTCGGTGGTCTGCACTCGAACGCGTACATCAGCGATCTGTTCGCTCGTTCATACGCCCAGGAGGGTATGAAGGCCTACGTCGAGCTCATCCAGCGGCGCGAGCGCGAAATTGGCTGCGACGTGCTAACGCACCAGAGGTGGAGCGGCGCCGACTATATGGACAACCTGATGAAGACGGTCACCGGCGGTGTGTCGTCAACGGCTGCGATGGGCAAGGGTGTTACGGAGGACCAGTTCAAGTCCAAGTTGTAAGCCTGGGGTCCGGTGGTCGTGCTGCGGATTTCTCCTCTGTTGTGACTACATCGTTCGTTTTATGTACTACTAGCGTGTCTGTTCATCCTATCAGCATGTTCGTCATGACTTCCTCATGGTGTTCCCGGTTTGCGATCGCGGTGTAGTGGTATGTTGGTGGTATGTGACGCGACGCGTTCGCACCTGCAGCCAGTCACACCCGGGCCTCCCTGTCAAGGTACTGTGCTTCTTGCTAACGACGCACTGGTCACAATAATGGCTGGACAGCTGGCTGCGCGCACCGGCGAGCCGCGGACTGTCTCAGTTGCGAACCTCCTTGTCCGTACTTGTGACAACAGTTCGGTTGACCTCTTGGCAGTAATGATCTTCGGACGTCCGCTCGTCGCTGATACAGCGTAGGAGCGATATGATGGAGAGGAAAAGATAGCTCTGTTATCGTTCTCGACGGTACATATAAACACTGGTAACTGAGACTCGAAACCTTTTGCGAAAGATGGCTTGCCCCGAGCGCGCGTATCAACCTAATATAGTGAGGAGGTCAGACTTCTGCACGGTCAGGGAGACATTATATGTCACTCACACTCTAGGATGCGAAGGTGGAGCCGATGGGACCGGTCTTGATGTTGGAGAAGATGACGGTCGCGCCGGCGCTCTGGGACTCGACGTCGGTGGGGACACCCGAGGTCGTCGCGCAGGGTCCACGAGAGACACCCGGGCTGGACGGGTCGGCGTCGGTGGGGTAGTCGCTGTCGAGCCAGAGCATCATCGCCTCGTGGTCGTCCCAGATGGACATGACGAGGACCATGCCCGTCTCGAAGGCGTCGCCCATGGTGGCGAGACCGCCCATCTTCTCGAAGGTGTTCGTGTCGCCGAACGCGGTCTTCTGGGCGTTGCAGAAGTCGTCGGTGATGGAGTCGTAGGCGTCCATGCCCGCGATCTGCGTCTTCGAGTTGGCGATGACCTTGCCGTTCTGGACGTAGAGACGGCGGATCTCGGAGAGGTCGCCCGTGGTCGTGTTGTCGGCGGTGATGAACTGGGTGACGACTGTGAACTTGGAGAGGTGTCGACGGTCTTGCCGGGGCCGAGGAAGGTCTGGTCGCCCATGCGCCACGAGTTGAAGTCGCAGCCGTCCTTGTCGCAGATACCGTCGTAACGCTCGTCACCGTCACCGCAGTCGGTGCCTTCGCAGCGAGTCTGGCCCTGGACGGTGCAGACGTGGGGCGTAACGGCGGCACCCATCGAGTTCGCCTCCCAGATGTCCATCTCATTACAGCACGTTCCGTAGTGACCGCTGCCTGCGTTCGGGTCGTTGGAAGAGCCCGCCCAGTCGAGGACGTTGGCCTAAGTGCGAATAGGATCAGATACTCATCCGCTACCATGCCGAGGCAGACATTGCTTACCTCGCCGTTGATGAACTTGATGTCGTGCGGGCACTGCGTGTCGCAGTAGCCAGTTCCGTACTTGGAACCGGCCTTGTTCGTCGGGAAGCGGCCGGAGCCACCGTCCTTGTCCATCTCGACGAAGTATAGCGCGCCGTTGAGACCGCAGGGGAGGTTGGACATGTCGACGTCGAAGGTGAACTCCTGGTTCTTCAGGTTAAAGATCTCGTAGGTGCTGTCATCCTCGGAGAGGAGGTAGACACGAGAACCAATGTTCGTCGAGTACGGGCCCTGGGTCACGAACTTGAGGGTGAGGGCGTTGCCACTCGTCGTGATACCGTAGGTGCCTGGAGTCAGGTGTCAGAACGGGGAAGGTCTCAACAGGAAGAAGGTTGGTATACTGACCAGAGTAGTCGGCACCGTCGAGAGCGCAGTTGGACGCGCAAGTGGTGGGGTCAGGGCAGAGCGAGGCGTCCCAGGTGTTACCGGTGTAGCAGTTTGTGCTGCCACTGACATCGTGGAGCCAACGCCAGTTAGAGTCGAGGACGACGGAGCGCTGGGCAGTCGTGCAGCTTCCGCCCGCCGTGCATTGCTGAATGCTGAGCTTGGGGTGGGTCTCAGCGGTGAGCGTGCCCACTTGCTGACCGTAGGCGATCGCCAGGAAGGAGAGCGATACGAGGGCGAGGGTGGGGAACATGGCGGTCAGCTAGCGGCGGGGCTGTTGCTGTCGGGGAGAGCGACTGTCGAGTCGATGAGGTTGACGGCGTTGTCGTCTGCCCTTTATACGAGTCGGCAACGGAAAATATCCGGCAGCGCGCCAGCGTAAGTTGTTGTCCAGCATGAGTCGAGGTCACGATTCTGCCGCGGTGAACCTAGGACAGCGGAGGTGATGCTGAACAGAGTCACCAGCTTGAAGAGAACGAAGGCGGTTCATTACAGGCACCGAAGTGAATCCGAGGGTGCAGGGAGAGCATGGAGAGGGACGTGAGCTCAGACCGAACGGTCTTGCACCGGTGATGTTTTACGAACCGAAGAGAGTCCGTAGCCGACTGCGCACATGAGAGCGGCAGTCTTGTAGTCAGGTGTAGTCCGTCGCAGAAGACAGCTGTACCCTCAGGAGGGGCGAAGAGTGATGGCGGTGGAGCAGAAATAGTTCGGATGTGGCCGAGGACAGTCCGCCGAAGATTTCGCCTGTAGAGGAACCAATAACCATGGGGAATGACAGCATGAAAGAGCATGATCGATTCGAATACCTACCGTCAGGCCGTGCACCCCAGATTCAACCCAGATTTTGCAACTTCTCCGGATTCCCCGCATGCACAACAAGTAGACTACTCCTTCCCTGTCAAAATACGTCACGGTCGGTAAAATTCCGGTTGCTGCGTATGAACGAAGACCAAGCTGAGTTCTCGGGCCAACCAGCCCCACCTCTGCGACTCACTTGACGACGATTATTGCCGGGCTTCGTACTTCTTGCCACCAATGCCGAGGCGGCATTACAGACCTTGTCGGCGTATCGTACGAGTGATGGTACTGTCACCTCGACGTATCGTTGCGCAGGAAGCTCAAAGTCCCTGAGGATACAGGCTGCTGCTTGGCGCTGGTCCGAACGGTCTCAAAGGCCTGTCAAGGAGAAGTTAGACTCTTAGAGGCGATCTAAGTATACATACCAACGTTCTGTCGGCGGTAGTAGTGATCATGGTATGTCCTTCTCGGAGGCAATGTCATCTTGAGACTCCGATCTATTGGGAATATTTGGAACGATTCAGTTTATTTAGGGACCCACAAACCGTTACTCCAGGATGTCACGTCCGTATCTCCGGGTTGTGCATGGTCCCGCTCATGCAGATTGAGGTTGTACCCACCATATATGTCCGGCCGTCTTGAGCATGAAGGAGTAGCGGCATCGGCGGGTTACAGGTCACTTCAGGGCCGCAGCGCCAGAATCCTCAGATGATCTGAGTGCACTCGGTGGGGTGGACGCGTGCATAAGGCTGCGAGTACCGGGTTCCATGAAATGTGTGCCCGGGCCCGCCTCTCGCCAGCATTGGGTAGACCATCAATGAGCCAGCTAGATGAAGCTTGTAGTCGGCGAAACAGCGGACGCTTGGCCATCCTCGCAGGATTTTGCACTGGGTCGGCACTCGGCAAGAGACGGCTGGTCATGCGGGCTCGCCGACCGTTCGCAATGACGGCAGTACTGGAACCCGTCTAGCAGAGCTTGCCCGCAGGCGTGAGGAGCTATACTAGTTGCACTATTCAGAACGTAGTACGTCTACCAGAGAACCGCGAGCACCCACCGAAGTCCCCTTTTGAAGTGCAGCTGTTTCACCGGCGAGTGTACCAGATCTAGACGCCTATAAGTCTCTGGCGACACGGTCGTGATGGTCAACGCCCGGGCCGCCTGAGGATTGTTGTGGCCGGTGCCGAATATCGCGCGGTAGTGGTGTACAGCTCGTCCTAGTTGTACTGGCGAGTCTAGCTAGCTGGCACAAGGCTGGCATCGTTCAACGTCGCCCGCACGCCTTTGTTTCCCCAGTAGTTATACGAGTACTAAATCTCAAAACAAATTATAATTAACACTTCATTTCCTGCGTTCTTATCGATTCCGAACAGATCATAACAACATCAATGAGCAACCCTAACAACACCGTAGCACCATTTAACAAACCCCATACTTATAACTACTTACAGGCAACTGATCATTAGGTTAGTATACAATTAACCCCAAGTAAGTAGCTTAGCAACTGCGTATAGTCGATGGTTAATGATAACTTAATCACTATGTTCTCTGTTCACTTCCACTGCCTCCTCCTTGTCGTCCTTGCCGCAGCATACTGGCTCGCCGGTGAATACGTTCACAATGAACGTCTGGGTATGTGGTATGTTAAATGAAGTGTCACAATAGTCTGAGTTGTCTGCGGTACTAGACGGAACACCGCAACCCGGAGGGTCGTACGTACTGGTTCAACACTACCACCAGGGAGAGTGTATGGGAGAAACCAGATGGTGAGTCCCTCTGTGATCTCGGTCTTGCAGTTTCTTATATTCGCGGTAGACTTGAAGACTCCATTCGAGGTACGAACCCGCCTTGCTCTACTCCAATGAGTATGTAGAACTAACACTGTTGTCATGTCCGCAGAGAGCACTCAATCAGACGAAGTGGAAGGAGTACTTCTCTGGGGGCAGGAAGTACTACTACAACGTGCGTGTCCCTGTCGTGCTCACTCTGTTACATGTCTGATCCCCTCTTGCCCATCGCAGACCGAGACGAAAGAATCAAAATGGGACATGCCAGATGAGTTGCTTTTGCTACTAGAGAAGGTCGAGAAAGAGGGGAAAGCAGCGGCGCCGCCTGCCTCAGCACTCGTGTAAGTCACTGACCCGTCCTGTTGCCTAGTGTGTCCTTACATGCGATATCTAGTCCTACTGGTGCACCTGGCTTCGCCGGGGCGATACCGACACAAGGTGCTCCCAACGCTCTCGGAGGGACTGATCCATCCTCATTCCCACCCGGTTCCCAGCCGCAAAGCCAATTGAACGGGCAAAATGGTGCCGTGGGCCTTCACACCGGTGTTCTTCCCTTCGCGCCTTCCAGCATCCTTCCCGCTCGCCCCAATCTACCTGACGACCCCGTCATCCCGCACAACGGGTTCGCTACTGTCGAAGAAGGCGAGAAGGCGTTCGTGCACCTCCTGAGGAAGGCCGGTGTAGACGGGAATTGGACGTGGGACCAGACAATGAGAGCTATCATCACTGATCCGCTCTACAAGGCTCTCAACACGCTGGCGGAGAAGAAGGCTGCGTGGCAGAAGGTGCGTGCTCCACTGAAGTGGCCTCTGCGGTGCATCTGCTCATGGGGTCTTAGTATGTCGACGGCCTTCGCGCGAAGGAGCAGGAGGAGCGAGAGGCTCGTTTGTCCAAGCTTCGTCCCTCCATCCGTAACATGCTGAAGGGCAACCCTAACGTGTTCCATTACACGACCTTCGCTACCGCTGACAAGCTGTTCGCTCAGCATCCCATCTGGCAGCAGGCTAAGATTGAAGCCGAGCGCAGACTCATCTTCGAGGAGTATGTCGCAGAACTCAAGCAGCGGGAAGTGGTGCGTGTTCTGTCTGATCACCTTTTGTCTCGTAATTTCATCGTGTCATCCCTCCCCCAAACAGCAAGAGTCTCGTGCAGCCCGTGCTCGCAGCATCTCGAAAATCGTTGCGCTCTTTAAGCGCTTGGACGTCGACGTGCTCACTCGGTGGCGGCAAGCACACCACATGGTTGTCGACTCCGACGAATGGAAAGAGGACGAAGAGCTTCAGAAGCTCCCCACTTTGGACATCCTTCTTTCGTTCGAGGACTATTCTCGAGTGCGGGAGCGTGAGTTTGAAGAGCAAATGCGCCGGCGTCAAGTCGAGAAGACTCGGAAGGAGCGGAAGGCGAGAGAGGCATTCAGGGTACGTTCGCTGTCCAACTTATATCGGGCCAACCTGACATTGTTACAGGAGGTTCTCAACGACCTCGTCAAGTCCGGCCAGATCAAGGCGCGCACCAAGTGGAAGCAAGTCTATCCGTCTTTCGCGAATGACAACCGCTACCTCGACATGCTCGGCAATCCCGGTTCCAACCCGATTGAGCTCTTTTGGGATATTGTCGACGCCCTCGATCAGAAGCTTGACGAGAAGATCGCCATAGCGGATGGAGCAATCAAGCGACACAACCAAGCCCTGGAAGCGAAGATGAAAGAGGACGGCGCCGCTGCTACCGAGAACGAAGATGCCAAGGAGCAGAAGCCGTTTGAGGTTGGCTCTGAGACGACGGAGGAGGAGTTCCTCAACATTGTCAAGGCGGACTCGGATGAGAGCATCAAAACCTTGACAGACGAGGACCTGAAGGAGATATACCGCTCGGTCCGTTGCACCGTACATGTTATTCGGCTTTTTCTGACTGTATCAATCTTGCAGCTGCACGACGTTGCTGTCAAGAAGCAGGCGGATGAGAAGCGCAGGGCCGAGAGGAAGCAGCGTCATCTCCAGGATGACCTGCGCTACGCCTTGAAAAAGGTTCCTGAGCTGCACGAGGCGAATCTGTCGTACGAGGAGGTGAGCGCTTCCACTTGTTTCTGTGTGGATGGCTTGCTGACCAGAGTCACGAAGGCCTTGCCGTACATGCAGGAGCTCCCGGAATACAAGGCTATCGAAGACGATGAGGGCAGGCAAGCCGCCTTCGCCAAATTCATTAAGAGGCAGAAGGCAGGTCTGATCAGCATCTCTTTATGTGAGTTCATCCGCTTACCTTGCCTCATCAGGAGCGCCTGCGCGAACGGGAACGTGAGGCTTCTGAGGATGGAGGTTCCACGACCAGCCGTCGCAGGAAGGAGCCTGCCAGAGACCGTGAGCCTGAGCGTGAACGTGAACGTGATAGAGACCGTGAACGTGACCGGGAGCACCGAGAACGCGACCGCGAACCGGATAGAGACCGCCGGGACAGCAGGAGCGACCGTGACCGTAAGCCGCACGACCACGACGGTCACCGGGACTCGCGCCATGAGAAAGACTATGCTCGAGAGCGGGCCTATTCGAAGGACAGGCCTTACTACAAGGACAAAGAACGCGAACGCGACAGAGGGGATAGGGAGCGGGAGCGCGACCGAGACCGCGACTACTACAGCAGGTCCTCGAGGCATCGCGACTACGATAGGGACGACAGGCGTCGCGATCACAGAGGCGGTCGTGATTGGGATGATGCCTATAGCGGGCGCGACAGCGTGCCTCCGTACCGGGAACGCGAGCGGGGCAGTTCGCTGTACCGAGAGCCAGATCCGCGCGACAAACGTGACCGCGGCACGTATGAGGAGCGGCCATTCGAGGAGCGGGATCAAAAGGTGTGTTCCTCTTGTCTATGTACGTATTGATTGGGTTTTTTCTGACATATCTTCACAGCGGGCACGCTACAGCATTCCTCCGGAGGCCCCTCCTGTTGAGAAGCCTGCGCCCGTCGAGCCGCCTCCGCGTGCTGAGACTCCTGAGGAGGGCGAGATTTGAGCATGTCCGTTGCCATGAATGCCTTCTATGTTCTTGTAATGCTATGATTCGTGTTCCTGTGAACCAGCACAGTGGGGCAAGGAGACAACCCAACACATCGCACGTACTGCAAGAGGTGCAAGAAAATGAGACGTGCAAGCCTGGTACGCCCAAAGGGTCTTGAATGCGAACGAAAGCAATAGATTATGCACCATGTATGATATGAGATCCGGGAGTACACCCAATGCTATGACGAAGGAGTATCGGCGATGTCGATGGGACCTATCCGGAGACGAGTGTAGGTCTGCTTGTGACGGACCGTCCGCTCGTAGCCCTTTCTCCGCTTTTTCTTGAAGATGTGCTCCATCCTGCCCTTGGTGTGCTCCACCACCGTAGCCTCCACACGGACCTGCTCGGACGGGATGGCGGGGTTGCCACGAACGGTGTATTCGCGTGAACCAATCTCGTGAATGTCGGACAGCCTGAGCACGTCCCCGACTTTTACATCCTTGAGTCGCGGCACGGTGAGGAGGTCGCGGGATGTGAGGAGGTATTTTCGGCCTGCCAGGCTGGCGACGACGTATTGTGACGGTTGAGAGCGGATGAGGGAGAGTGCATTTGCTGTCGTGGACGGCAGAGGCGCTGTCTGCGTATGCAGTGTGCGAGTGACGGCTGCGCGCAGAGTAGCTGCAAGGTATGTCAGCACCGCGCACGTCGACGACAACGACGAGCAGCGAGCACTCACGTCTGAGTAGGGAAGCCATTGCCGACGTTGACGGCGGCGACCGCGAGGGTGCGTAGGGTAGGTTCGGGACGGCCGGGACAGAAAGATTGAATCGGCGCCCGAATGCGGGTTATGTAAGGCAAACTTTGGTGACCCGGGTCGTCCCTACGGCCGAACGACATCTCACCCTCCCACTTTCCTTCCTTCTCCTCGCACCATGCACCGAGTCGCCCTCAGAAACTCCGTCCGCGCTGCTGCGCTGGCCGCCTCCAAAGTGCGCATCCGTTTCCCCTGGTTTTCCCTGGTTTTTGCGTACTCAACGCTGTCTCTCAATCAAGAGCGCCGCCCGTAGTACCCCTGCTGTTTCTCGCTCATATGCGACAGCAAAGGCCGGTATGTGCTCGCGAGCTCTCTCCAGCTCTTGCCACGTCTGACGAGCTGTTTTTCCCCCCTATCCCCAACGCGCTCTGGCGACGTCGTTTCTACACTCGTGACACGTCACATGCAGCTGCGTCTGAGGTCTCTTCGATTCTCGAGTCCCGCATAGCTGGCACTTCCGTGGGCGCAAACGTTGAGGAAACTGGACGCGTCCTGAGTGAGTGCAACGCGTTCAGTAGCCCAGGGTAACAGTGTAGCTGAGTGACGTTGTGTCTAAGGCGTCGGTGACGGTATCGCACGTGTATGGGGTCTCAAAAACGTGCAGGGTGCGTCGCGTCATTCCCTCATCGAGTCGCCAGCGTACTAATCTCCGTGCGCGCCATACAGCCGAAGAGATGGTGGAGTTCTCTTCGGGCATCCGCGGTATGTGCTTGAACTTGGAGGCCGACAACGTCGGTGTCTCCATCTTCGGTAACGACCGTGCCATCAAGGAGGGCGACACGGTCAAGCGTACAGGCCAGATTGTCGATGTCCCCGTCGGCCCTGAGCTTCTCGGCCGTGTCGTCGACGCGCTCGGCAACCCCATCGACGGCAAGGGCCCCATCAAGACCTCTGAGCGCCGTCGTGCCCAGCTCAAGGCCCCCGGTATCCTGCCCCGTCGCTCGGTCAACCAGCCCATGATGACCGGTATCAAGCCCATCGACGCCATGGTCCCCATCGGTCGTGGTCAGCGTGAGCTTATCATTGGTGACCGTCAGACTGGTAAGACCGCCGTCGCCATCGACACCATCCTCAACCAGAAGCGGTGGAACGAGGGCAACGACGAGGAGAAGAAGCTCTACTGTGTCTACGTCGCTGTCGGCCAGAAGCGTTCTACCGTCGCTCAGCTCGTCAAGACCCTCGAGGAGAACGACGCGATGAAGTACTCCATCATCGTCGCGGCTACCGCCTCTGAGGCGGCTCCTCTTCAGTATCTTGCGCCCTTCTCTGGCTGCGCCATGGGTGAATGGTTCCGCGACAACGGCAAGCACGCCCTCATCATCTACGATGATCTGTCCAAGCAGGCCGTCGCTTACCGTCAGATGTCCCTGCTGCTTCGTCGTCCCCCCGGTCGTGAGGCTTACCCCGGTGATGTCTTCTACTTGCACTCTCGTCTCCTCGAGCGTGCCGCCAAGATGAATGAGAAGTTCGGTGGCGGATCGCTCACTGCCCTCCCCATCATTGAGACCCAGGGTGGTGATGTGTCTGCGTACATCCCAACCAACGTGAGTGTCCTGGCATACGTGGTAGTGCGTACGTTTCTGACGAAGTTCGGCAAACAGGTCATCTCCATCACCGACGGTCAGATCTTCTTGGAGGCTGAGCTCTTCTTCCGTGGTGTCCGTCCCGCCATCAACGTCGGTCTTTCCGTCTCGCGTGTCGGTTCGGCTGCCCAAACGTGAGTTGATGCATTTATCTCGGTGCACCGTGTCTCATTATATATTCATGGCCACAGCAAGATCATGAAGAAGTTTGCTGGTTCGCTCAAGCTGTACCTCGCCCAGTACCGTGAAGTCGCGGCCTTCGCCCAGTTCGGTTCTGACCTCGATGCTTCGACTCGCTTCCTCCTCTCTCGTGGTGCTCGTTTGACCGAGCTCCTCAGTACGTTCAACCTTCTACTAGCATGTATATCGTTCTAACTCGTTCTATAGAGCAGGGCCAGTACCAGCCCCTCGCGATGGAGATTCAGGTCCCCATCATCTACGCTGGTGTCAACGGTCTCGTAAGTAGTTTTGGTGGATTCAATGTGTGCTGCGCACCTCGCTGACACTACGCATAGCTTGACCCCATTCCCGTCGACCAGATTACCCGCTGGGAGGGCGAGTTCCGTGCCCACCTCACTGCTACTCAGGGCGACCTCCTCACCGAGATCTCCAAGGGTGCAATCACCCCCGAGATTGAGGGGAAGATCAAGAAGGTGGTTGAGGACCACGTCTCTTCGTTCACCTCCGCATAAGCTAGACGGTAGAGTAGGAACAAAATGTTGCTAGTGCTGCCCGCCATTACCTACTACCATGTCTCATTGTGGACTTCTACTATGGTCGCTTAATCGCAAAAACGGTCCGATGTGACTGAGTATGCTGCTTGAGGGCCTCAGATAGGTCAGGTGGGCAGGAAGTTGCACTTGTGCTAGCAAAGTTTTGGTTCCGAATACATTTATCATTATGCTTTCTCCTTGCGCTTCATTTCACGTCTGCAGGCTGGTGAAATGGTGAGTGCAACCAAAGTTGCATGTGGTGATGGAGTCGAAGTGGACACAAACTGACCCTTCGTAATTCACGGTTCGTCCAGATGAACCGTACGGACACTCTCGTGGTGTGTGCATCGGGGAACCAGGTACTTGGACAGAAGCTCGAGTTTCCAGCCCAGCTGCTGGGATTGGGGGGTTGGGGGGCAGGGCCGCGGTCGTCGCCCATGTCAGCATCGAACATCACTGCGAGTACGCAGACGCCGCCGTTCACGCTGACAGTGACACACTCGTTGGTTAAGGAGGGGAATGTATATCCCTGGTGTATTTGTTCTTGCACTGTCCGCCTCGGTACGCTGTATTGCTTGATCTTTGTGTTCTTCTACCCAGGAGTTGTACCTCGTGCTGATCCTATAACTTCTTGAGTCGTGAGATGCCGATCATCAGGATGCATGTACAGTTACATCCAAGTGAGATCCGTACAATAAACATAGACTCAACTAAGACACACGACCACCTCACCTGAACATGGTCACATTTTTGCCTTCGATACATCGCTGTCGCCCAAGTAGTAGAGCGCGACCTCCCGACACTCGCGCATGAACTCATCAACGTCTTCCCTCGTATACACATTAGCGTCGAAGCCGAGGAACATGGAGATCTGGTTGCGCTGAGTACCGTTGCCCAGGAAGAAATTGAACGGTCGGCTGTGCAGGTAAGTGTCGTCGTTGATGATGCGAAGGAGGGCATTGGAATCTGCGGTCACTGGAGGAGCCGCTGGCCGTGCCTGTGCCCCGGAGGCCGAACCTCTCCTATCGCTCCAAAGCTGGAGTAAACAGCCCGATGGGTATGTACCGAGAGAGGGTGGCCGGGAGGAAGCGGGTAGCTTTCCGGCAGGATGAGAGACAACTACGGATATGGATGAGACACTGATAGTCCCTGATTTAGCGGGCACAATATGGGCGTACCTCTCCGACGCTTGACAGACTAATGGCGGGGACGTAGGCCGGTGCGCTGTCCCAATGAAGCGGGACCGTGTAAGTCGGCAAAGGCTCGCCCTTCTGAGCTGCCATCCAGCGGGTGACACTCATCTTCTTCCTCAGGAGGTAGATCGGCTGCCTAGCCAAGGCAATATCCAACATCAAGGGATGTCTCACGCGTCGCTGTAGCTGGGCCCGGAATAGCTGTGACCGGTGGAAGAACCGTGCGCGAGACAACAGTGCCGACAAAGGGGGCGCACCGTCCACTCGGGGGACGCCTTCATCCCTCCGCATCCGAAAGGCGTCGGCATGAAGGGGAGTGTGCACTCGTAGTAGTCAATGGCTAGAGCAACCCCCGTGGCTCCGCCCTTGCGCTGCCACTCCTCGTCCATGTAAGGCCGCAGGTTCATTGGTCCCTCGAAGTGCATCGGCTGCTGCCGACGGTACTCCCACTCGTCCTCTGAGATCTCGCGACGGAAGTAGCGTCTGTGCAACATACGCGTGATCGCGAGTTGGGAAATGACCGGGATGACAGCGCCAAAGGTCAGCTTGTGCCGCTTGCAGGTGGCGAGGATCGCAGCGCTCTCGGACACCGAGAAGCGAGAGCCAACACGATCAGTGGTGGCTGGTGTCCGGTAGGTAGCATCGGTGGCTGTGCGAGGAATCGTATGCCCTCCCTGAAGCCATGTTGGGTCATCGCTGCGGCTCGCGAGCTGTCGAGAGGTGTGAAGACGTACCGCCAGTTTCCTCCGCCGATTGAGGAAGGTCACCCGTGCTATGGCACGACGCCATCGCTGCCTCGCGAGACTCATATTGTTGGTGGGGTTCAATTGATCATACGGTAGGGCCATGTTGAGTCTCTCCTCCAATGAGGGGATGTGGGCCGGTGGAGAGGTCAAGACGTCGAAGAACGTGCGCGCGATGGTAGCTCCGGAGATACCGTCAGCGATGGCATGTGCGGCTCTGAAGAGGACCTCATATGTTCTCGGCCGTCCCTTGAATGCAAAGACAAAGAGGCGAGAAATGAGATGGTGGTCGGACATCGATTCGTCTCGCAGTAGTCGCCATATGAGGGCCTCGACTTCTGCGGGAGAGGACACCGTGCGGAGGACGACTTCGTCGGGTTGATGGTGGGTTCCTGCCTGCTCGGAGACCACGAACTTGACGGCGTCCATGCCGTCGGAGTCGTCCATACGCACGCCAAGGATGGGATACCATTGCTTGAGCGTAGTCCATGCTCTTTTGACGTTCTCCTCGCTGAAAAGCATGGTGCCGCTTGCGAGAGCGGTCTCTTCCACGACATAGCGCCAGACAATGTCTGCAGTACCGTTGAAGATGCGGTCGTAGTAATAGCTAGCCTCATTCAGCCCCAGAGGCCGAGCGTAGGTCCTGCCGGACGAGGGAGAGGATGAGCTCACGAGCGACCACTGGCAGGACATGATGATGGGGAAAGGAGGGGATGATGTTGGAGTGCATCTGACTTAGGACGAGCAGATACCCGTCGCGTCCCCTGCGCGTCCCCCAGTCCACGAAGGAAATCGCGCGGCCGTGCGCGCCCCGTCTTCTTGACTCTCAGGTGTCTGATGTGATCAACTGTCAACAGTTCAACTGCCCACATAAGTGGGCCGCACGTACTTATTGCCCGCGTGCGCACTGGTAATACATTCCACTGTCCCCAGCGAACCGTTCGTCCGTTTCAATGCAGAGAATTCAACCTGAAACCTGAAGTCAGCTTTTCAGTACTTCAGTGCTCACAGTGCACATGGCCGCTCCCAGAGGAACTCTGCGAGTAACACCGCATTTCCTCACTTGCTATGATTACTTGAGTAAGTACACTCAACGTGCCCTGGGTTGTCGCGAGTGGAGAGCGATGAGTAGGATTCAATTAGAGATCGGGAGGCATAAGCGTCGTAAAGATACTGCAAGAAAAGCCTCAAATTTCCGCCCCAGACACGGAACTTGCAGCGACTGACTCGTTTATCCGCAACATACGAAGCCTGCATGAAATCCTCACAAAGACCGCAGGCTCGACGGCCCACACAAAGGTGAAGAGTGTCTCAAGTTGCCTTTGCAGCTAAGTTCGCGGCGAACACCGTTGTTGCTTACTATCATAGAAGATGTGTAACTCGATGTTGAGGGTCAGGCTTCTGTTCTGTGCCTTACGGGCACAGAGTCTCCTGCCTCGATCATAAATGAGGCCTCGAACAGGCGTTGCAGTGGAAGGGTGCGGATGTATGTAGAGTGCAGATACAGATGGCATGTCTCGCCTACAGGAAGAACGTCCGTCTCGTAGTCTCCAGGTCGGGCTACAAAGCGGAAGACTCAGCACTTGTATGCTGCTCGAACAGCTCAGGGTCACGTACCTTCCACATCCATAGATATTCATCTTCGGTAGGAGGTACAACCTCCTTCCTCGGGTAGTTTTGAGAACTGTTAGCTGCTTCCTGCTCCTGCTCCTGCGCGTCTGGCATGTCAGTATCCTGAGGCTCGGCTTCGCCATCGTCGAACTGAAGGGGTTTGCTGGGCGCGCCAAGGTTCTTCACCGCCGGCAGACCCTTCTTGATGTATCGTAGCTTCAGCGTGAAGCGAGGTCCAATTTCCTGCAAAGCGACCTTCTCAGGGGACCGGAAGGCATACCTGCATGTTACGGCTTGTTGAGTTGACGATGACGGAGCAGGATGTAAATAGAGGCAACTGACCGATGTCTTCTGAAGAACAGGAAGTCTCGCTGGTTGTGGAGCGTCACGACCTGACGACCCTGGAACTCGGGCATGGGAGGGAAGAATGTCTGGAAGAGGCGGCCGACGGTGTGGCCGAGACGGGTGACGAATCCGTTCAGTACGAGTTCGGGGTAGTGGGCCGTTGCGCGTGCATGACCCTGGTGGTTGAATGATATCCACATGTGAGCTACCTGCACAGGGAAATTGGGGGTAACACAATACGCACCGAGATCTTTTGCGACAGCTCGATGGAGGTGAGCTTGAAGTAAGCTGTTGGACCATCGGGCAAGTACACCATGGTGATGGCGTCTACCCACTCATGTCAAGGTTGAAACGACAGACTGCAATGGGAGCAACTCACTTGGCTTCTTCATATCTTCATTCACGACCATGAGATGGCTGTATCCGCGGTTCGCAGCCCAGCCCGCAATCCTCCCCACCTCGAAGCCCTTCCCTTTCTTCCGTCGAATGAACTCTGCCCCAGGGAACACACCAACAAGCTCGTCGCAGAAGTCGTACGTCACGCGTGTTGCTTTGGGTGAGGTGGTAATGAGGACTTTCGGAGGGACGCTCGGGTCGAGCTCGCCGGAGAAGTAGGCAGCAAATGGGTCGGCAGCAAGGTCGACGGCGGACTCATCTTGAGGCTGCTCGACGGCTTGACCGGAGGATGAGGGATCAGTTTCCTGGTTTAATGTCGAAGGTCCCGCTTCGGGTTCCGCGTTGGGGTTCGCGGTGAGCATGGACGGGTCGTACTCGCGAGTGTTGTCCAGCGTGCGGGGTACATTCTGCGCGAGACGTTTCTGCGAGGCCAAATCATGAGTATCGTAGCACGGAACGAGGCATCATTGTTCCAGAGCATGGAGATATCAAGACGTACTTTCTTCGCCAAGGGGTCGCTCGTTTCTACCTTCGCCTGAGCGAGTCTCCGCTGCAGCTTGTCCTGACGCTTCGCTTTCTTCTGCTTGCGCGCGATCTCCTCGCGTTTGACCTTGTTCTTGATGGACGACGGCTCAAAGCGACTCGTAGGCATGCCGAAGAGTCTTGTACTGCGTCGCGAGAGTCGAGAGGAGAACTGAAGAGCGAGCGCGGACTCGGAGGTGCAGTCAACAGCCTGAGCCAAGTGCCGCTGTGTCGAAAATCTAGCACAGATCTGGCGGTGAAACTTGTTCCCACGCTTGATACCTCTTCCTCGTCACGACCTCCGACCACGACACGTCCACGGTTCCCCTCCTCCCTACATGGCACTCCCGCGGAGACCCTCGCTCCTTTCGCTATGTCTCCTGCTTGTCTTTGCTGCCGCCGCTAATGCCCTGCACTTCTACCTGGACACGAACGAGAAACGATGTTTCATCGAGGAGCTTCCTACGGACACGATCGTGGAGGGTGCGTGCTATGTGGCACTTGGCTCGCTTTGCATGCAATACTGAGTCGAGCCTACATGTTTGGGCGTACAGGACACTACCGGGCCCTTGAATGGTCGGAGCAGGAGCAGAAATACGTCGAGAATCCCAACCTGGGGATCTTGGTCGAGGTTGACGTGAGTTTCATGGTCGGTTCCGCTATGTCCGCACAGCGCCCTTACAAATGGGCACTTTGCACTTGCCTTCGGCACCGCAGGAGCTCGAGACGGGACACAATGTTGTGAAGACGCGAGGTCCGTCGGATGGCCGGTTCACATTCACCTCGCACGACTCGGGCGACCACTCGATCTGCCTCTCAAGCAACTACGGCACGTCGTGGTTTGCCAGCACACACATCCGTTTGCACCTGGACATCGTCATCGGAAGCACGAAGCCAGACACGGAGCATGACCGGTCGCACGTATCCGAGCTCTCGCAGAAACTCCGCGATTTGAACCAGAAGCTCGAGGACGTCCGCCGGGAACAGCAATACCAGCGCGAGCGCGAGGCTGCTTTCCGGAACCTGAGCGAGGAGACGAATGCGCGCGCGGTGTGGTACACCGTTGCGCAGATCGGTGTGTTGATAGCGACGTGCGTGTGGCAGATGAGGCATCTCAAGGTGAGTGTCGCTTCCTCCAGTCCTGGAGTACTGAGACTCATGGGATTTGCGTGCAGCGATTCTTCGAGGATAGGAAACTGCACTAATGCACTAATGTCTTTGGCGTTGATATGACTATATATATTGGGCTGTTCTATCGAACAGGGTTGGACTGCCGTGCGTCTGAGCTACTGGCATCTTGCCGACACCTCACTGCTGTCTTCTTCGGGACGTGGCCATACGTCAATGTTAATCCTCCGCGGCAGCTTCCTCACTGGCCCTTTTTGGAGAGGTTCACAGTTCCGGTATGGCTTGAGCTGCGAACACGTCAGTGACTCTCGCATCAAGAGGCGCTGCATGAATGATGCCTACGAATCGAACAAATCCCACCGCTCATCTCCCCTAGGCAGACGAATAACGGGCCACATTGCGCCAGTGGTGGCGGCACCTGTGAATGTACGTTCCGCTTAACACCCACCGTTTATGTCCTTTCGTGCCTCTGAACCAGTACGACAAAGAACCTTACCGCTCTGTAGGTGAACCAGTGGGTATGCTCGATGCAAGCGAGACACTCGCCCATCATCACTCTGCATCCCATGTGTGACCGTTCGCATTCTGGGGGACCCTCCCATCGACTGGCATTGGCGCATATGTCGATATACCGTATCAAGCACAATACCGCTTTGCAACATCTCTGCACACATGTTTCACGCACGATTTACATGTCGCACTGTGACGCATAGCTGTGCGAACAGCGACATCAAGGCTGCGACGCCTCAAGTGGAGTGAAAGTCTATTGATCTGTCTAGCCTTACGTGAAAGAGGGTTAACATCAACCGTCGGCCTGGCGAGAGCTGTGGTCCGACTCCAACGTACAGTGAGTTTTGGCTTGTCGCTGCACTCCCGCGTTGAGACCGTCCACAGGTTTGGGGACATTAGTCGAGGTGACAGTGGAGTCGCCTCTCGCTCAGCTGATCTCCTGCCATTGAAGAGGCTGTTAAGCGCAGCGTCGTCTCACTGTCCCAGCTGCTCCACCACCTCAGAGTGCACACCCGTACCCCTACTGCAGGGGAACTGAGGTAGCGGCGAAGATTCTGTGTCCTCGACTCCAGGACGAGTACGCAGATAGTTGGAGACCGTGCAGAAAGCCAAGGATTACGTCCAGGACTTCGGGTACACCGTTGTTTCGACAGGTCGTCTGGGACCCAGGGACGTCGCGTGAGTGTCGCATGTAGGCGAAGTGACGAGTCGCCTGCCTCCGTCAGTCCCTTCAGCATCTCACACGATCGGTGCCCGCAGGGCTCATCTATCTGTTTCACTTGGTGGAGTGCCCGCTGCGGCCGACAGCATAGCATGCGTATGTACGCCTCTTGGGACGTGTCGCTATGCCCCCGGTGCAATGTGACCGCCCTTGACCTTGCGACGTCATACTGGACTCTCAGCAGCATAAATACCAGACTGGAGGAGAGCAGTCAGCAGGAAGTTCACTCCTACCCACCTAGCCATCGCCGTCACTCGACTACTCTCTACTCGCTCTTCACCGACCCCTCGCACATCATGTTCAAGCTCACTGCTGCCTTCGCTCTCTACGCTACCCTCCTCGCCGCTACCGCGGTCCAAGGGGCGTCGCTCGCCGAGAGGGGTGCGTTGCGCACTAGTTTCCTCCCTGCACCGTCCACTGACCGCCTGACTTGAACAGCCTGCTCGTCGCCCGACACGACCAAGCCCGTGTGCCAGACCACCGATGGCAGCCCGAACCAGGATGACTGCGCCGCCGCGTTGAAGAAGCTCAGTGGCCAGTGCCACCAGTACAACAACGTCGGCTCGTACTGCACGAGCATGGTCACCGTCGGGACGTGCAAGATCGACGTGTGCGGCTTCCCTGGGGCCGAGCTCGAGAGCGGCGTGAATTGCGGGGGGTACCTCCAGTCGATCCTGAACGACTGCTCGTCTGGCGGTCGCGTCGGGGGCTACCTGGAGCCCGCCAAGTGCAACGTCGCGTTTGGCGACCAGCCCTACAAGCTCCAGTTCTCCCACTCTTAAGCGGTACGAACACTGTGCCTCTAGCGTCGGACCTTCGTTGACAGACCGTGGTCTATCCGACGCAGGGTCATCAATGCTGGACTTCCTCCATAACTCCATAACCGTGCCTCTTCTAGGGACAACTCGTCCCGCTAGTCTTGTATAATCATTGAACCCCGTAACTCGCTGTCTAAGACCTTAGTTGTACGATGTTGATGGACATTATCAGTATACTATTCACCACACACTTTTGGAAGTCGGCCCGTCAGCAACACCGCTGGAGCCTTGTCAGTGAGACTCAGTCATAACAGATGCAATTCCGGAGGGCTGTCGGAGCATACGTAGCAAGAGAAAACACTCTGACAACCGGTTCAATCCTGCCTCAGCGTTTGCGAGCAAATGCCACACGGTGTCCTCGAACCTCTGCCCGCTGCACGATTGCTTGTCGGCTTCCAAGCAGGCATCCTATCAACCGCTGAGTTAGTGGGGAAGATTCGAACCAGTGACTTCATGCCAGCGGACACTCATCGATACGCATAGCTATTCAAGTTTGCGCTAGCTTCAGAGCGTGATATACTTCGACATGGTAGGCGTAGTATTGAATGAATGAGGGTAAGGTTATGCGGGATGCGACGACGGAGCGGCTGTCTGCGCGGCCCGATCTCCCTCTTTCCCATCCAGGTGCAAGCCAGAATGGTCATTGCGACTCGGGGGACGATCTGGATTGATGACAGCCCCAAGAGACCGGATGAAGCTTGGCGTATCGTCGTATGGGTTCATCGATATGTGCAACGGGTCGTCGGAGTCGACTCTGACGATCGTTTGGCTTGTCCTCCTGGAGACGCAGCAGGAAGCGCGACACGAGGATGGCCGTGATACTGTCGGGCACGAGCATTACAACAAACGACCGCAGCATTGAGAAAGGAGAGTGGAAGACGTACGGTCCGGTGAAGGCGGTGACATAACTCACGCTGCTGCCATCGGCCTCCAGCTGTCCAGAGAGGGATCAGGACATGCATACAGGGGGATGGGGATAGTGAGATGACCGCAGGGGCTTACCGAGAGTACCGAGAGGAGGAGGTGAAGGCCGTTCAGCACAGATAAGACTCTGGTATAGATGGCCGGACGTGTCAGGGTTCCAACCGGTATCGCTGCGGAGTAAACGCACATGAAGTAGATGGTCCCTGGGCGAGAATTAGACGTACTGAAGTAAGCCATGACAATCCAGAGGTAAGGAAGCTCAGGTATGGTTGCATACCATCTCGAAGGAGGATGTCCGACAGCGACAGTCTCTTCGACTGTCGTATACCTCTCAGAATGTCTCGGCTGCTGAGTTTTGTCCAGGTGATATAAGCGAGCAGAGTATCGGCAACGATGAGGGGTACCCGTGAACTGACTACGACTGTGCGGTTTCAAGATAAGTGCCCCATCCCGCGTAGCATACTTGGAACAACGTACGCCTGCCAAAGCGTCAGCGGGTTCTCAAGGAGCTACATAGAAGGCAGTCAAACCTCTGATCAAGGGCATTTGTTGTCTCGTCCGTCTGAACGCATCCGAAAGGCGGGAAATTCACTCCCGCGAGCCCATAGCCGTATTGGACCTGTGGTAGTGAGGGGTCAATGTCCGCTACGTGATCGCACAAGTCGTGGTCGACTCACCAGGTTAGCGCCTACGGGTGCGATAGTCAACGCAAGGACGAGGAAGCCGAGGATTCTGCTTTTGCTCAATACATATGCACGGAGGGAGGAGAAGACTGATCACAAGGCCTCAGATATTACCACACAGGAACGGAGAGCGCAGCTTACCTGCCCAAGGAATCATCTGAAGCACGGTGACTGCAGCGATTGCCTTTCGAAACGAGGAACAGCTGCGAACATCCATCGTCATCACACGATATACTCAGTGTAGTACGGCAAGGGTTACACCGACCTCTGTAACACCGGGTCAGCGCCGACGCCCACATGGGACTTAAGCTTTAGGATTCAGGTGGCTCACCTCATCCGAAGTGAACGGGTACGAGATCATCAATGGCAGAAGAGAGGCTAGCACAGAGAAACCCTTATTCGCAAAAAATAAGAGCGGCGCCACGTTCCAACTGGCCGTCCGGAAGCACGCCACTTCTCGATCCAGTGTGGCGATGGCATCGTAAATGAAGAGAACTGCAGTGAGAAACGGTGAGATCGATACGTTGGATAAACCGGAAGTGGCATGAGCTAACCCGAGGATGACACACCAGAATAGTTGCCGGCGTAGCTGAGTAGAGAAGTCAGCGAACATGTTCTACTTTCCACGTCGCCTGGAAATTGCAACGTACAAGCTCTCGTATAGTGCTGCAAGCGCAGTGACAGCATCGGCGTCGGAGGACATGGGCCGCGGTATTGCCAATTGTTGTTAACGTTCGGTATTGACTTTAAGGCTTGAGGGGTGGGCCTCATTCCCAACCATTTCGAAAGACCTTATACTCATGCTCGAGCTGGCGAAGGGCTGCGGTCAGTACATTCATGCGATGCGGCGCTGAGTTTTCAACAGTCGGCGAGATCTTGCCAACGTGCATACCAGGGGGATCTGCCACACGGTGACTCCGACCAGATCGCGTCTTGTCGCGTGGGCCGCGTGGCTGGACAAGAAGGTTTCCTCATCGAAGCGCATTCTCCACTGACATGGGCTGGTCGAAGGGTACTGGCAGGTAACACCGGAGCTGGTTGGACCGGATGGGATGACGGCACGGGAGGGATGTGGGCATGCCTATTGTAGCAGCAGCATGGACAGTCTGAAGGCGAGGTTATTGAGCGCGATGGACAAGTGGGCACGACATCGGACCGAGGTGACAACGGGTATACCACTCACATCTGGTTATCTTGATGGGTGCGATACTTGGTGCAATAGATCACTTGGTGCAAGTCTGCCGCAGTAACTGAGTACTGCCCCCAACGACAACTCCGCAGGAAGGACAGTGAAGATACTGTGAAAGGACTCGGAATAGGTGAGTAGAAAATGTACATGACTCACGAGCAAAGTTGCCTACCTGTTACTGATTAACCCTTTGACACTCATCTGGGCCGCTCGCGAGAATGTGAGCAATAGTATGTCGCGTACCTCCAGTAACAGCGGGCTGATGTTATAATGATAGCTATGTACGGCATTGCCAGATTATACCGATTATTGTCCAAGGTCAGTACAAGTGGTACGTGAGAGACTGGGTTTCCTGCAGATGATAACTACAGGCGGAGCAGCACCTTCTTGCCGAAGCCCTGCTCCATCTTGACTAGGGTCTCGCGCAAACGCTGCGTAGCGGCTTCGTCGCTCGTCTCGCTGGAGAGGTCCAAGATCTCGTGCGCGGGTTCCTTGAGCTGTTCGCATATGGGAAGGACACACTTCAGCCACTTCTACACCGAGAGGGACTGGATGAAACGCAAACCTTCAAATCAGTGATGGTACGCATGAGCTCCTCACGTTCCTGCCGGGTGTGTTCATTGTACCAGCGATTCTGCCAGTAGCCATGGGCGGTGAGGTTCTTGAAGATGAACGCGGACGTGGGGAGCGAGAGAGGCTGCTTGGACATGGCGCCGTACGAGACGAGGTGCGCGTTGTCCCCCAGGAGGCGCGTCATGGCAGTTGTGTCTTTACCGCTAACGCAGTTCAGCATGAGACGAATTGGCTAGCGAATGAAGTGAGCACATGGGGCGTGGTACCGTGAGCCATAGCAGCTCACCCGGTCAGAGGTCCATTGCTTGACGTGCTTGGCGAGAGACTTGTCTCCCAGTGCATCGTACGTGAACACGTGTGTTGCACCGAGCTCAGTGAGGGATGCGATGAGATTGTCGAGGTCGGGTCTGTGTAGCTCAGTGATGTGAACTACCGTACGTCGTCTTGACACACCTCTTGCGGACGAAGTTGATAGTCTTGACCCCCTTGCGAGCTGCAATCTGGATTACTGCCTGACCAACGGCACTGTTCGCGCCTGGCAGAGAATGAGAAGTTCAGCGTCGGTTGGCAGCAGGAGGGATCGGACGTACCGTTCTGTAGCACCCAGTCGCCCTCCTTGAGCTCGACGAAGTTATGCAGCATATTATACGCAGTTGGAGGGTTCACCTTAATTGAGAGAGCGTCGTTTCAGGATTCCTAGGGGACGGAGGAAGAGGATGGCTCACGATGATAGTAGCAGCGCTGACATCGCTCAGCCCGCTCGCAGGTAGCCTAATGACGTCCTGCGCTCGCAAAACGCGATGAGATGACCATGTGCCAAACTGCGGCTTGCCAACCACGACGCGGTCGCCCTTCTGGAGGCCCTGTACCGCGCTTCCGACGTCAACTATTTCGGCCACACCTTCGTTGCCTCCGACGAAGACTTGCTGCCCCGAGAACTCGAGCTGTGCAGGTTTCGCGGGGTACACTCCTTGCACAAGGTTGATGTCAGATGGGTTGATGGGTGAGAGGTGGAAGCGTATGGTCACTGCATCCGAAGGAGGCGGGGGCAGGGGATCGTATGATTGTATTCGGAGGACGTCTGCGGGGTTGCCAGTTTCCGTGTAGACAACGGCCCTGTGGGCGAGGCGAGCGGAAGAAGTCGAGAATGCATACGCGCGTATAAGCAATCTGAGTTGCGCGCAAGGACGCGTCAATCGTGTTGCAGACTGGCGTAGCAGCGACATGAGTACTTGAGTACCGAGTACTGAGTACTGAGTACCGTGTACCTCGTCCGAGTCGACAACTTACCCGGAGTCCTGCGATGACGTCTACGAAACCCTAACCCGCTCGCGTGGTAGCGCTAGTCACGTGCAGCCCGGGCGCCTACTTCCAGAATCTTTGCCAGGACGCTACGAAAGCAGTCGGTCACCGACGTCTCCGACCACTCCCTTCCTCCTCGTCCACCATGCTTCCTCGTCATCTTCGCCGTGCGGTCGTGACCCCCGCCGCACCCGCTCAAATCCGCGCGCTCCTGCTCAGCAGACAGCGTGCGGTACCTCTTGCATTCCACCCAGCCCTCTCTGCCGGAACACCCTCCGCGTCATTCCATTCCTCCGCGCGTCGACAGAGTAACGAACCTCCCAAGTCCCCGTTCCAGACATTCGTGGAGGTGCTCAGAGACGAGCTGAGGAAGAACCGGGAGCTGCAGGACAACGTCAAGCAGCTGCAAGGAGATGTGGAGAAGTTCCAGGACTCGGAGGCCATGAAGCGTGCCAAGGAGGCATATGAGCGTGCAAGGGTACGTGCCCTCCGTCAATCGTGATAGCCTGTGATAGCTGACTGCTCTGCAATTGTGCAGTTGACGTCTAGCATCAAGGAGAACCCTCGACTGCGTGCGGCGGCCGAGGAGCTCCGAAAGGCTGGCATCAAGGTCGGAGACGCGGTCGGGGAGGCCTTGAAGACGATGGAGGAGAGTGAGCTCATGCGCGCAGTGCGTCTCTATCAATGATACCACTGCGTGTGTTGTTGACTGTGCGCTGTCCAGATATCCCGAGCCTCCGCTGCTGTGTCATCGACGATCGAGAAGACGACCGAGCCAATACGCAACACAGCCGCGTATAAGTCACTGTCAGAAACGATCGCGGACGCGCTGGACGACAGCGGGAGCGCGAAGCACGCTGGCTTCGAGGAGAAGGAGCTGCGGCGGAAACGTCGCAACTGCGTCTCGAGAAGGCCGGTAAGAACAGCATCGGCATTCGCACGAAGGCGAACCCCGAGGCCGGACAGGCCATGGTTCTCCACAAGGACTCCCCACGGCAGGAGAAGTGGAACGAGTTGAAGGAGAAGAGCCGATATTCCGCTCGCTCGCGGACCTGAAGCAGCAGTACGATGAGAGCGAGAACCCGGTCATCTCGTCTTTGCGAAGCGTCACGCAGACGATCGGCAGCTGGTTCGACGAGAACGAGAGCGCGCAGGTGCAGCGGCTTATGAAGGCGATCGATCCCACGTTCAACATGGAGAGCTTTGAGCGCGAGCTCCGGGAGTACATCGTGCCGGAGGTCGTGGACGCGTACCTCAGTGCGGACCGGGAGGCTTTGCAAGCATGGTGCGGAGAGGCGGTGAGTACCTCTACTCCATGCACTTCGCGTACATGTGTTTACGCGTCACGTTGGCAGACGTATAATGTTCTGTGGGCAACTATGGAGCAGTACTTGAAGCAGGGCCTCGTCAGCGACAGCAAGGTCCTGGACATCCGGCAAGTAGATGTGAGTAGCAGGTTGGTGCGTTTGCAGATGCAGTCGCTGAGTCGTTCGACAGGTCTCTACTGGCAAGATTCTCGAGAACAACGTTCCGGTGTTTGTCATCACGTTCGCGACGCAGGAAATGCTCCTCTTCCGGAACCCCAAGACGGGCGAGATTGTCGTCGGTGCGGAGGACCGTGTCGAGCAGTGTCACTACGCTGCTGTCATCACCCGACTGGAGGAAGAGCTCGATAACGAGCTCACAGGTGGCTGGAAGATCATCGAGGTGAGTGGCCGCGCGCGCTCTTCTGCCGTCCGCGCAATGACTCACTGTTTCTTGTTGCAGATGGGAAGGAGATCCGCCCGCCAGTACCTCTGATCCCGGTCCCTCGCTGCGCATATCCCCCCGCACCCCTCCCGGCCTCTTGCTCAAAAGTTGCTATCGCCGCCCACTGCACTACCGCACTAATCGACACGCATTGCATGACCCTACTCACTTACGTCGCACTGACACCCCCCACCGCTCACGCTCATATACATATTCTAAGTACTGTACTCACTCGTAATGCTGAGCTCCGACGCCATGTAATGTTGGACAGTAGACAGTGCGCGACGGCCTTCTTGGAGTAGGGTATTACGCTAATGCTATTCTAGAGGAAACCATCATCACACCTACCAGGGAGCTCGAGCTCGTTCGGAGTGAGGTGGCCGGGAATGGTACATACGAATGGAAACCATCTTGACCTGCGACACTTTCCGCTTGCCCTCGCTCAGGACAGCCTTCTGGGAGTGCTACCCGTACAGGCAGCCCACGATCCGACAAGGGAACGCAGACTGAGACAACCGCCTATATCAACACGTCCATCCCCGTACGCTAAAGAAAGGGATCGATTGTCATCCCTCTTCCTGTTATCATTATGGTCGGCAACGGAGACTACATACGCTATGGTCTGACTGCGGACGGAACACGACATGTAGCGTCAAAGTACTGAATTACGGTAATGCATTATAGAGGGTCATTGATACATCTAGAACATAGAACTTTTGAGCGTGCGTGGTCATCGTCATCGTCAGAGAGGTGATATAATGCCGGGTACAGCCAATGCCATACCGACTGATCTATGGAGGCAAGAAGAGAGAGATGCGCGGACGAACGTCAGTGCGCGCCCTGATTCCGGGCACTGTTCTCGCGGAACGATGCCCAAACGTCCTCCGTCGCGGCCGCTATCCTTTGTTTGATGCTGCCGACGCTGTCCAGCGCCGGACGGACATCCAAAGAGAAGACTGGGGAACCGTCGGGCTCCGGGGGCGCAGAGTAGTAGTCGATCACGTAGCGGACCTCTTCGCCTCCGCGTCTGCGGACTATCCAGTCATGCCGATCGAAAGGCGGCTCGGTGCTATGGGTTCTGCGTCAGCTTGGACTGTACAGAGACGATTGGCGGGATGGAGCACATACTTGAAGCGGGCGGGAAGTAGCCAACCAGCGAACAGCCAGAAGCGTGCCTTGGGCGAGAGCTCGCCAGGTCGTCCCTTGAACCGTGCCAATTGGGGCTGAACTTCGCTGTTCCACGCCGTATCTGTATTAGCACCGCTGCGACTCTCAGAGAGTGCAAAAGAACAACGACGCACGGATTCTCTTGCGCTCCCACTTGAGGATCTCCTGCCACGCCTGCTCGTTGAGGAAGTTGTGGATCTGGACCATCGTCTCGACGTGCTCCTCAGGTGTCTCCCATCCCTTACGTGCGAGTGCGTTATAGAACTGCTGCGGGGACGGGTACTCCCACTTGCTGCCCTCGTCGCGCGGAATCGTCGATGTCTCGCGCTCCGTCGGGAGAGCGGCCGCTTGGTGCACGGCGGGTGCCTGCGAAAGCGTCGGCATCTGGTTCAGAGGATTAATCCCCTCGTGCTCGATGGGGCATTGTGCAGGGGCTTGTGCTGAAGCAGAGGTGGAGGGCTTGTCGTGCTCTATTGGGCACTTGGCTGGCCCGGAGGAGGAGGCGGCGGCGGCGGATGGGTGCGAGGCGGAGTGGTCAACTGGACAGCGTGCTGGCGTCGCGGCGGGGGCGGAGGAGACGGACTGCGATGCTGTCTGACCCATGGCGTCGAAGGTGGTATGTCAGTCTGCAAGCGAGCCTTCTGTTGCGGATGAAGGAAACAGAGGAAGGTGAATAAAGAGAATGAGAGGGTCGGGATTGGGTGACAGCGAGACGGAGGTGCACGGAGGCGCGGCTCTCGAACACGGAACCGGGCTTGCTACCTGAAGCGCCTCGCCTCGCGTCCAACACTCTCCGGCTCGACTCACGCGGCCAGCTCATCACCCAAAATCGAAGCGCTGAGTGCGTCTGCCGTGTTCAATTCGTACACTTGCTTTTAGTGCCCAGTGCCTACGGCACGGTCAAGGACATTGAGCTCTGATTTCTTGAGCCTAGATGTATCTTGCAGCGACCAACAATGCTCTGTACCTTACAGACCACAGTTCTGTCTTTGTCTACATAACTGGCATTCGCGCGAGCAAACTTGCCTAATCATTGCCATATGTTCCAGAGGTTATATTAGTCCGGTGGTACGACTACAACATGCGACACATGCAAGGAGTGAACACGATGTGGGATCCTGTGGATGCAACGATACAAATGGCAAGTGCGGCATGCAACAAACGAGGCGTATAGACGTGATGACGTGCGAAGATGAATAGGATAGATAGAGCGAAAAGTGCAAGCGACAGTTGACGGCAGTGGTCATGGTCATGGGCTCTCGAGCTCGCGGCCGACTCCTCCAAAGAGCGGTTGCACGGGGTATTGCGACGCTGCTTTCAGAGGATTGAACATGCTGGAGTAGCCACTCAACGCGAGCGGGTCCGGCGGCACATCCGAGGGCATCTGAATAGGGAGGGAGGCTGAGGGAGGCGGTGACATTGCGAAGGGATCCCGTTCTGGAGCCAGAGGCGATTCAGCGGACATCCCGGATAGATGAAGGGCAGAGAGCGTGGCGTCAATAGAGCCTGTCCCTGCTGTTCGTCTTCCGAAAGGTCGTAGAGTCGACGGCAACGCGGCCGCACGTGAGGTACCATCCTTGTTCTTGAACATGCTGGTGAACATCTTCTTGAACTTCACCGATGATGTGGGGAAGCGGGACTTGTCACCCTTGTCGGAGGTGATTGACTGTCGCGGTGACGAGCGAGGTGACGACGAGGTAGTGAAGGACGAGCGAGGAAGGGCGGAGAAGATGGAAGAAACGGAACTCGATGCGGAATGACTCGATGGTGAACGTGGGCTGTCCAACGTTAGCGATGGTGGCCTAGCTCGAGGGAAGGACTTCCCGCCAAATCCGACTGGAGAAGAGAGCGGCCGCGGGATGGCGCTTTGTCCCGAAGTCGGTCGTGGACGGGCGGTGTCTGATGTCTGAGGGCAATCGTGAGCATGGTTCATGACAACAGAATCACAATGGACGGACCTGTGCCTGTCCACCCTCTTCGCCAAACGAGAACTCCACAATGCTCTTCGCAGACCAGTCGTCCCCAGCAGGACTCTCCTGTACGTGGGCCATGGTAAGTGAGCACGCTGCGTCAGACAAATGGATGATGCGCGAGGACTCACCGCTACATCTCCGTAAATGACATATGCCCGATGCTTCTTCACTGTCTCATCTCTTCCTCCTGAAGTCGGGCTGTCTTTCGACGTCACCCGCTCAGTGAACCTCCCGACCGCTCCCATGCTTTGCATCCTTGATCGCGGCTGCAGATTGGCTTGTAGCAGAACAGCATCGTTCGTAGAAAGCTTGAGAGAGGGTGGCCGTTCGCGTGGGGGTCGCTGCCCTACAGGCGATGGTGGCACGGCAGCCTCCAGCTCCGCCATGGCCTCTACGATCTCAAACTCCGGGATGGTCGCTGCAGACGCCAGCACCTCCTGCATCTCCTGCTCGGAGAAAGATGCACGAGGGAATGACCGGACGGGTAGAGAGGAGCGCTCCGTATCGCCGATGAGGAGCGCCTCCACGAATTCGCTGAACTGCATGAGCTCAAGCGCGACTTCGGTGCAGTCGCCGACGAACAGGTTCAGCGCCTCGATGAACCAGAACACGGTGTCTTCGTCCATCTCCGGGGAAGGATCAACTACGCTTGCTCGTGATAGGACGGATTCTAGCCCGGAGAACTGGTCAATTGCTGCAGCGAGCTGGTCAATGACCTCTCGCATGCTGAAGACCTCCTGCTCGAGCGGGGAGTACTCCGGGAATTCCGCGGGACTGTAGACCGCGGTGTTGATAACAGGAAGGCCGAGGTGGTCCTCATCGTACTCACAGGAACCCACGTTCTCTGTCAACCCCATGATTGTATCTCGACTTCCAGAGGGACGAGGAGGGACATTCAGAGCCGGGGGTCGATGTGGGGTGGGCTCCTTGACGAGCGGGATGTTATTGGGAGGGACGAAGTTCGCAGTAGATACCGGCAGGCTTATTGACCGGTTATGTGAGGGCGTGGAGGGAGAGCGGGGATATCCCCCGGGGGAAGTCACATCTTCGGAGACGTAGCAGTCGTAGATCCATAGGTCGTCCATGGTCTCGGCATTTGAGGGACCTGCCCCCGCATCCTTCCAAGTACCATATGGGCTCGTAGGTCCCACTGGGGCCGAGTGCGTTGCGTGAGTTGGACACGACAATTGCGACAGAAATGAAGGACGCACTTGGAGACCTCTGGCCTGGGTAGCGCCCATATCCAAAGCGCGCCCGGTATGGGCTGCTACTACTCAGCTCCTCCGACTCGTTGATGGGCGAAAGGATAGCCAGCCCAGGCATGGTTAGAATCCGAGTACGTAGTGTGTGGAACGGAGATCGTCAGAACGAAGTCGTGCTGGAACTTTGAGTTTCTTGATGATTCGCCCTTGCAGTGGAGGCGCCGCGGCCCGCAGGAGGGAGTGACGATTAAGGTTGTAGTGAGTTTTGATGGTGTGCTGCTGGCCTCAGACCGAGCCAACCCGCACAAAGAAGATGACAGAAAGGGAGAAACGCGTCTGAAACTCGAAAGTGCGAAACGGCGGAGAGCAGACAGAGGGCGAGGAGGCGCGATACCGTCCGGTCGTTGCGGTCTTCGCCGCCTCGGTGGTTATAAGGAGATGGTCGAGGAGGCGATTGACGCCAAATCATGACTTTGATGGAATCAGTTCGCGCAGTGTCATGTCTTCCGTCCCGAACGTCATCGTGGCGAAGTTCTGCAACGCGACAGATGTCGAAACGGGCATTGAGCCAACTTCCAAGGGAGCGGCCGCAAGCATCAAGCTACGAGATCATCGCTTTCAGTGGCTATAAGCACATTCATCGCCGTACTCACTTCGACTCGAAAAATCCCTCCAGGGTTCGTCTGCACTGGACATGAGGCATCCCTCAGTCTTCAGGCGCGGTGATAGGCTAGCTGTTAGTGCGCATCCTAATCCTTCGATCATAACAGAGAAGACCAGGATAGTGGAAGCTGGGGCGCGAGAACTGAATCGCCTGCCGCAGTGAGACCGAGCAAAGTGCTCCACCCGGGCTATGCGGAGGGACAACGAGCAGCGACCCGAGCGTATGTACATAGCGCGACGTCGGCGTTGTCGCATTGTGCAGGTCATGGTCATGGTCAGTAGTCGAGAGCAGTGTCGCCGGAAACAGCTTGCGTATGGGCGTCAGCGCACGGAGCGCTCACTAATACGCAAACGTACCGTGCAACTGTACTAAGTTCTACTAAGTTATAGTTGAGTTACAGGTCGATGATCCACTGGGCCTCCAGCGGGGAACAGAGGGCGGACATTGACCTCGAGACGGATCGCAGCTTGCAATCGGCCACGCTATGAATAAGCAATGTGCCTGCGACCTCGGAAACAAGGGGGAACTCTATTAGCATCGAACCATGAACGATCACAGGGCACCTTCCAAGCGCAGATGATATTGGGAAGTATGTAAGATATGCTGCTGCCAATGAGACCACGGTGCAATGATCAAGAATACGAGTATACCACCGAGTGAGAGACAGGATACCCGTGGCGTAAGGAGGTTACCACCCGAAGATCAGGTCAGAGACCTGGCCCAGGACGCCTTTCGAAGGCGACTGTTGGATGCCCGAAGCCGAAGCAGGGAGGATGGGAGTGTGGGGAATCAGTGCGGCTGGGGCAACGGACATGCCAGCGCCAGGGCGACGGAATGCAGAAGCAGAAGGGGCCAGCTTGATCGGCGTTCCAACGGTGGGCGTGGATGGATCGGCTCCTCGAGGGGTACCGTGACGGGGAACCAATTCGTCCACGTCCATGCGAGACGAGGACGCAAACACGTTGGGTGAAGGCGAAGGGACAGCCTCGGGACTTGCAGCCACGAACTCGGGTGACTGAGTCGCGTTTCGGACCAGTGACGGCCCAAGGAGTGCTTCAGCCTGGGCCGGGTCCTGTAGTGAGAAACGAACTGTCAATGTCCTGATCATGAGTATAATCCAAACAGTGCACGTACAGCCCACTTGGCGCCAACCATCCAGGAGCCGCTCAGGATTTCGCCATTCTTGCGGACAGCCCGGAGAGCTTCTGCAGGATGCAGATATCCGATACGGAAGCAGTTGAAAAGCTCAGAACTCTGCTCTGCCTCAGTGGTCTCTCCCAGGGAGCGGAAGTACTCGACCGTGACGCTGTATTTGTCTGGAGGGTACCCGAACACGACGATATAGACGGGCTGTGCGTTTTTCTGGGGCGCCTGGGATGATTGTTTCGGCGTGGAGGGGTGGGAAGAACGGAACAGGGAGACCCGGCTCTGAGACGGTTCAAATGCGTTCTAGAGCCACAGCGAGGTAAGCTGAGGAGCAGGGGATGAGACCAGCACACGCACGCGTTGCGAGAACCGAGAAGAGGTCGATTCGGGAATCTCATTGATAATATCGTTCACCGAGGCGGTTGGTGGCGCGTCTTCGTCGGCAAGGGGCTGCCTGGGTCTTTGTCTGCGGAAGTATGAATACGACGTGGGGATATTCACCGCTGAGTACACACCTCGAGCTTTCAAACATCGAGTCCATTCCAAAGTCTGATACAGAACCTCCCGAGAAAGTGTGGTTCAGCTTCGCTTTTGTAGGCACCATAGGAGGGTCCTCGCGAGGGCCACCGGGAGGCGATGACTACAACTTCCGAGTGAGCTTCGGCCACATGATAGTAGTAGTATAGTTGGCATACGCTGCTCTGGTTGACAGACTGTACATGGTCGGAGCATGTCAGACAATAGTAGATCAAAGAAGACGAGGACATGCGTACCATGAGATACCCCGACTGGTAGTGGCTCCGTGACTGCGACAAACCTTCACTCAAGGGAGAGCCCATTCCCAGGGAGGAACCCATACTCATTCCCAATGAGCCGCCACGAATGCTGGGGCTTGCAGCAGCCTGGTTCGTCATGCCGGCGACGCTGAAGGGAGAGCCATTGTACTGCACCGAATGCGAGTGCGAGTGAGAATGGGGGAACTGTGGCCGCTGCTCTTGCCCGTTGGCAGTGGTCGAGCTGGAGGGAAACGAGGAGCTGCTGGGGAACATGGTGGTCAGAGAGCGAGGGACAGAGCGCGAGGCATTGCGGACGCGCGACACGGTGGACGCGACCTGTCCTGCCCTCGGCCGGATTCGAACACCGCGACACGCCACACGTGATGTAATCGCGCCGATCGCGTGCAGAAAGATCTGCTTTCAGCCACACCGGCTGCTCTTCGCGAAACGTCTCGCAAGGACTTGAGTACTCTGGCGCTGTTCTCCGCCGTATATAAAGACACTTGCCCTATCCTCGACACCTCTGTTTCTTGTCCAGAAAGTCTGCTAGAACACACACTCACATACTACCGTAATGTCTACGAACCCAGAACTCTTCCCCACGATCGGATCGGTCGTAGAGCAAACGCAAAAGCTCCCAGTCGAACAACAAACAGTGGAGGTTACCCTCGATGAGGAGAGGCCAGTGCAGGAGATCGAGTCCCTGTGCATGCGATGCGAAGAGCAGGTATGTAGCATGTTTACTACTCGTGCAAGCAAAAGAGCACTGACGAGAGTATCATTCAGGGTGTAACTCGACTGCTCCTGACCACTATCCCCTACTTCCGCGAGGTCATCGTTATGTCCTTCAGATGCGAGCACTGCGGCTTCTCAAATAATGAAGTGCAGTCAGCAGGAACTATTCGACGTGAGAGTGTACATAGAAGTCTGTTCGTCGTGTGTCGTGCTTACATTTCGCACAGCCGAAGGTGTTGTCTACACCGTGCACGTTCTCTCCAGAGACGACCTCAACCGGCAGATTGTCAAGTCCAACACTTGCACAGTCTCCATACCCGAGATCGAGCTCACCATCCCTCCGGGCCGGGGTCAGCTCACGACCATTGAAGGCCTCATTCGCGACATCGTCACCGACCTCAGTGCAGACCAGCCCCTCCGCCGCGTCGAGAATCCTGCTGCTTACGAGAAGATCGAAAGCATCCTGCAATGGTGTCGGGAGATCGTGCCCGACGATGACGCAGAGGAGGCTGCGGACGAGAACGCCGTAGGCCCTGTGAATACCCCCAAGAAAGCGGCGGAGCTCGACCACCCCCTCAAGTCATTCACGGTCTGTCTGGACGACCCCACGGGCAACTCGTTCGCCGAGTTTGTCGGCGGCATGGCAGATCCCAAGTGGAATATGCGCACGTACCATCGTACACGGGAGCAGAACATCGAGCTTGGTCTCGTTGCGCCTGACGAGCCCCCTTCGGAAGCCCCGAAGGAGGTAGAAGAGGAGCAGATCGGCGGAGGCTTGGAGGGAGAGAACGAGGAGATCTTCAAGTTCCCCGGCACTTGCTCGAGTTGCGGTCACCCCTGTAACACGCTCATCAAGAAGGTCAACATTCCTTACTTCAAGGTGATGCGATCGCAGTGGCTCTAGGGTGCACCGTGCTCACCGAATTCACACCAGGACATCCTGATCATGTCGACGAACTGCGACCGCTGTGGATATCGTGACAACGAAGTCAAGTCTGGCTCTGCCATCTCGCCGCAAGGCAAGCGCATCACGCTGAAAGTGGAGGACCGCGAGGACCTCAGCCGTGATATCCTGAAGGTACTGCACCCGCATCTACTTACTGTCTCCGCTTGCTGACTCACAGTCCCTCAGAGCGAATCGTGTGGCCTAGCCATTCCCGAGATCGAACTTGTCCTCCAAGCTGGCACGCTTGGCGGTCGGTTCACGACCCTCGAAGGTATCCTGGACCAAGTGTATGAGGAGCTATCTGAGAAGGTGTTCGCATCTGGGGACGCCGCGGGCGACAACGGCGCATTCGAGAACTTCTTGAAGAAGCTCAAGGCGGTACGTTTCTATTTTCCTGCAGACGACCTTTCGCGCGGATAGCTGACTTCCGTTCAGGTCAAGAACGTCGAGCACCCGTTCACGCTCATCCTCGACGACCCCCTCGCCAACTCGTATCTCCAGAACCTCTACGCACCGGACCCAGACCCCAACATGACGATCGAGTTGTATGATCGCACATGGGAGCAGAACGAGGAGCTCGGCTTGAACGACATGAAGGTCGAGAACTACGAGGAGGATGCCCAGCCCGCTGCGAAAGACGCGGGACCCGCCGCCAAGGACTCACCGGCACCGACTGAGTCGAAGGAGGCAGCTACGACGACATCATAGTGCTACATCGAGAGTCGACACGACACGGACGAGAACGTTGTCATGAAGTAGTATTGATATCATTGTAGAACACTGTCCTGTACTGTACTGTACCTGTAGCATGTGTATGACTACTGCATACTATATCGTCAGGACCGGTGGGCCTTGATCCAGGCTCCTGCCCATCCGCCGCTTCGGGTTGAGGCCAGAATCTCAGCAGTGGGAGGCAGGTGGAACCTGGTGGAACCCGAGAAGCGAGCGGCGAGTATGTACATATGTAGGGCCTACTGCGATGACGTCAATCGCATATTACCCCAGATCGAAGTGATCGACGGACTACCCTCATCTTGACCAAGTACCTCCATCACCTCCTTCATCTATAGCCATGTCTGGGTCTGAAGGGAGTTCAAGCAGCCGTTGGGTACCTCTGGAAAGCAATCCGGAGGTGTGTTTGCAAGCTCGATCTCCACGCACACTGACGCCGAGATGAACACGCGTCCTTGATGTTCAGGTCCTCACTCAAGTGAGCCACTCATGCACCTGCTGCCGTGTATCTATGTCTAAGACGGATGATGGCTACAGTGGGCCGTGAAGGCTGGTCTCATTCCGACGCAAGCGCACTTCGCGGACATTTATGGTCTTGACCCGGAGGTGTGCCGTGATCCCGCATAAGCCTACGTTGGAGACCTGAGCCCCTTGCAGTTGCTCGGTATGGTATCACAGCCCGTGAAGGCTGTCATCCTGCTCTTTCCGATTACCGAGGACTACGAGCAGAAGAGACGCGAGGAGGACGAACAGATCGCTGCCCAGGGTCAGTACGCCATCGATCCCACTGTGTTCTGGATGAAGCAGACGGTGAGTGTTCCCCATCGTTCGTGAGCATAGTAGACTGAGCGTGGCGAGCTCAGATCTCGAACGCCTGCGGAACTATGGCCCTGCTGCATGCTCTGATTAACGTGAGGACCCAGTGCTGAGCACCTGACACAGATTGAGGCTTACTGTGACACAGTCGGACGTGACGTTTGCGCCTGAGAGCCCTATCGAGAAGTTCATCGACCTCTGCAAAGGTGAGAGCTTTACATGCGCTGAAGGCAACGTATGATTCTAATTTTAACCTGCGAGGCAGACAAGACCCCTCTCGAGCGCGCGAAGATACTCGAGACGACCCCGCTCTTCGCTAACATCCACGCGGATGCTGCCTCGGGCGGCCAGACCGCCGTCCCCACCAACCTCGACACGGATCTCCACTTCACCTGCTTCGTCCAGGCCCCCAGCCCGCCCACCCGGGAGGATGGCACGCCGGCGAAGCAGATGCGTGTGCTGGAGCTCGACGGTCGGCGTGCGGGTCCAGTGGATCGAGGAGAGTGCAAAGACTTTCTCAAGGTTAGTTCTTCTTCGAGACCCGCAGCTTCGTAGGAGCGTGCTGAACGGTGTGGACGTAGGACGTAGCGAAAATTGTCAAGGAGAACTATATCGCTCACACAGCGAGCATGCAGTTCAGTCTCATCGCCCTCTCAGGTGGTCCGAGTTTGGACTAAAATGCGCCGCTTCGAAGACATACGTACTTGGTACTATAGCCATGTTGTCCTTGTACACCGTCACCCATTCTGTCATCGTGCATATCGCCGCATAGATCACAGGCCCGCCAGCATCGTGCTTCGAGTCGTGGGACTGGGGTTGGATCGGTTGCGGCCGCAAGACACGGTCACGGGACGCACGACGCGACGCGCCGAACTGCGCTTCACCTTACCTCCGTCGGGGACCTTGTGGCTCTCGGGAACTTATGACTCTCAGGGGACACCAGTTCGTACGACGCTCGCATACAATCAACGTAAATTGTTATACCACACCATACAGATGCGTCCAGTAAAATACGGAGAGTAATCTACTTCAAGCAGCCAGCAGGGCCAGGTTCCAGCCAGCCAGGTTATGCAACGCGACGTGCGACGTGCGTGCCACAGCAACAGCGAACAGACATGGATATGCGAGGTATGTATATATGTATGTGCGAGATGGGGAAAATGATGATGCAGCAAGACGAGAGAGATCAACAGCCTCTATGTCACTCGAGCTTCCTCCCAGCAACCAATTGCCAACCAAGTCCAGCAGCCCAGAAATATCAGTGTTACTTACTGTGAATAATTCCACCGCCACTCAGCCACTCAGAAGCGGTCTCCGCCGGGGCGGAGGCTGCGCGACGGAGAGCGTGCCAACGCATCTCGTTCCATATATCCCGCGTTCCCAAGATTCTCCCTCAACTCTGCACCAGGCGCCCTCCTCGGGCCCGACCTCGGCGAAGGCGGGAGGTCGAGGTATGGCGAGGCCAGCGGCCCAAAGCCCGAGCCGCGCGGCAAGACGATCGGCTGCACGGGCTGCATGTACCGCACGTCGAGGTCTTCGAGGACGGCCTTGAGGTGGCGCATGAACGCGGTGCGGCGCACCCAGCGTCCTCCCCAGTCCTGCCAGTTCGGGCGGTGCTCCATCGCGATGATGAGCGTGATTGCGTTCTGGTACTCCATCTTGTCGATGTTGACCGCGACGTTGGACCACTCGCGGTTGTTCGCGTTCACGTACGCTTGTAGACGGATACGGAGCTGCTCGATGACCTCGAGCGGTGTGTCGTACGCGACCTGGAGGTTCGTGGTTTCCCACCTGTGCAGGTCATACAGGTGGTCAGCCAGGAGCTTGAGGGTGAAGAGGGGAACATACATGGAGTTACTGCGACGAAGGTTGTGCACGAGCTTGGAGCCGGCCAACAGCGCATTGGGAGCGATGATCTCCATGCCGTCGACTCGGCGGAAGGTCGTCGAGAACAGTCCAAACTCCCGCACAAACAGAGGCTGATGCAGTGCTGGTTAGTTTGAAGTTTTCAGAGGAAATCTCGACTGCGATGCGTACCTGGTCGTCAATCATGACAAGGTCTCCGACATCGAATACATGGGTCGAGAAGATGAAGATGAGCTGAAGATGCCATGTCAGCAAACAACCCCTCAAGACACATACTTCAGATGAGTTTACTGACCGAGTTGAACAGCGTTTGCGCAGAGTTGCCGAAGATAAACGAGAAACCAACGATGATAGTGGCAAGCGGTACGAGCGATGCGATGGTGTTGTTGCGGTTGAAGATAAGCAAGCAGATGAAGATGAAGATGAGGATGGCCACGGAGAGCAAGACGGCGTCCAGCTTCGCCACCGCTGAGCCAACATCCTTCAAGCTGGCCGTCAATGCTTTCCGCTCACGGTAGATACGCCGGACAGCTTCGCGCATCTCGCGCTTCGATATATCACCGTTGCCGTCCTTGTCAAACAACGCAAACGCAGCGTGCTGTGAAAGGCACTCAGTATCCTTGCACCGTGCAGACCACAAGATGTGATACGTACTGCGTCGGCGGTGGTGGAGAAATACGGATAGAAGTCTATCCAACAGCACGTTAACTCCACGACGGACGATGGTTACAAGGCAGGAACGTACCCTCCACGATCAGATATTGCCTCGGAGGATGCACATTGCTCAGAGTACTGAACAATTTGCGCGCCAACTTCCCCGCACTGGCCAAGCTTCCAAACTGGTCCTGGGTGACTTGCTCGAGCGCGCCACCGAGCTGGTCAACAATGACCGCGGCCACGATGTTCTTCCGCTGCTTCTTCGCCCGCTTATGCGACTCCTTCTTGTCCGTTGGCGTAGATGCGCCCGACGCTCCCCCGTTACTCTTCTCCCCATTTGCCCCGAGCATGTCTGCGCTCGAGCCGCGCGAACGATGTCCCTTCTTGCCTGCGTATGGCGACTTCCTGACAGCCGGCTGAGCATTCGAGAGACGGTCGAGCGCGCGGAGACCCAGCTGGTTCTCCGCTATGCGCTCTGCGAGAGCCTTCCGGTGGAAATTAATAGCCACGTAGCGAAGGAACGCTTTCTCCGCAAGGAGCAAGATGCTAGCCGAGAACAGTGCCTGTGTGGGATGCCGTACGAGTTGGCGAACCGGACCCGGACAGAGAATGTCAGCGGACACTCACCGTAACAACCCGGTTAACGATAGTCCAGTACGACCCTGGTGGCTTGTACGTCGCGCGAATCACGGAGAGCGCGATCCAGAGCCAAGCAATGTCCAATGCAAGCTTCAGCCAACCCCGGACGGCCGCTACCAGCTGCACCACCGACAGAGTGAGACTCGGGTACTTCACCTGTGCACTTCCGCTGCACTCACCTCGATGGGAACACGCATTCGTTCGACCTTGTAGCTCGTTATCCGGAGGAGCACGAGGATGAAGTGGGGGATAGCATCGACCACAACATACGTTGCCACAGCGGCAGCCCATGAGATGGCAAGCCAGAGGGACCAGACGTACACTTGGGTCTTGACCGGGCTCTGGTTGAAGTGCAGTTGTACGACAAGCAGAGGGGTGATGAGGATACCCGCGCCGATGCCACCGACGAGCAGAACGCGTAGGATCTTGGGCAGCTTGAGGAAGGCACGGTACAGGGCATGGCCACGGCGCGCTTTGATAGATGCGGCGACGTGGGCGGACTTAGCGTCATCCTCCGCGTCCCAGTCGAACTGGTCATCCGTGTCGGTCACGGTGGTGTCCGAGTCCGTGTTGTCATCCTCGCTCTTGACGATTTGGTCGCGGTCGACGTCCTGCTGTGGCGGGTGCACAATGTCGGGTACGATCCTGTCGGCGAAGGGGCGCGGGTCCTTCTGGTCGATGATGGTCAGGTCGATGTCCTCTTGCTCTGGACGCGTGCCGGGCATGGGAGCGGCGGTATGGACGTCGGGGTCGTGAGCGTAAGGAGTGAGAGTGGCAGTGGGTGCGACGTGGAACTATGGGAGGAGGAGGAGGAGGAGGAGGAGGAGGAGGAGGAGGAGGAGGATGAAGCGAGACCGCGACGGTCTAGGAGGAAGTCCAGGGCGCGGCGGCTGTGAGAAACCCGGGGCTGTTGCTGGAGCGGAAGAGAAGATTGTCGAATGCCGGCACGCGACTGTCTTATGCACTCAGCCCGCTCCCCGCATTCACTCGGCGTCGGCACCCCGTTTCTTGCACGCACCGTTCTGCCGTTTGGTGGCGCTGTGGCGAGTGATACGGCCAGATACCGTCCTCGCTTGTCTCGCTGCATGCACACAGATGCACACTCGACTCGACGGCGTCCGCAAGATCTCGACGGCAACACACAACATGCTGGGCGCGCTGCCTTCGGATGATCATCAGTTTTCAGATTGCTCTCTACGAGCCTCGGCGCTCAATGCATAAGTACTGCAATATTTTATTGACAGGCCATGATGTCATCCCGTCATTCCGGTGTCTTTCCCCCGTAGCGCTCGCCCGCAGTCGCCGGGTACTGCGCCTCGCAAGTTCATGATCATGATTCATGAGGTATGGAAGCTCTATTACTACCATGTGGTAACCAAAACTGGGGATGTGCAACGACTCTGCAATGTGAACGTGGTGCCCAAGTGTCCAAGAAGCTTATGCCAAGCCGGCTTCCGCGGCGAGAGAGTAGAAAGAGCTCTGCTTGTTCGCGAGCAGAGCCTGCGGCGTGTCAAACTCGACGACCTTTCCGGCATCGAGCACCAAGACACGATCCGACTCGAGGATGGTGTTGACGCGATGCCTGCAAGACGAAAACGTATGTCAGCTCGCATGCTCCAGGGAGAGCGGACGGTACTACTGACGCAATGGTAAGCATCGTGACATGGGCGAACTGCGGCCCACGGATGATCTCTTGAATCGCCTTGTCTGTGTCGAGGTCAACAGCAGACGTCGCTATTACCGGTTCGCGAGTTAGTGGAGCGTTCCTGCTGAGCATGAGCGAAGTCCGCGCACCTTCATCGAGAACCAATATTTTTGACTTGCGCAGCAATGCACGCGCGAAACACAGGAGCTGCCGCTGTCCGGCCGACAAGGAGGATCCACCCTCCCTCACAGGTGCGTCGAGGCCGCCTTGCAGCGACTCCACGTAGCTCTTGAGACGAGTCTGTGACACACTCGTTAGCACTCAGACGACGATCCACCCCGATAGGCAGTTCACAAACCTGCTCCAATGCAACCCAGATATCTGCATCCGAAGACACGCCCATCGGGTCAATGTTGTCACGAATACTACCCTCGAACAAGTCCGGGCTCTGAGGAACAATGGAGATGGCTGACCGAACTGTAGAGAGCGACGATCTTCATGAGCAACTCGTGCTTCTGGCAAGACGTCAAAGCAAGTAGCTCACGGTCGTGAAGGCCTATCTTCGTGATGTCGATCCCATCGATGCAGATGGTTCCAGTTGCGGGCTCGATGATGCGGAATAACGAGAGAAGTAGCTGTGCGTACTTTGTAAGCACAAGCCGCTTATTGAAGGAGAGGTACTCACAGAAGACTTTCCCGAACCTGTCCTACCAACGATACCGATCTTCTCATGCGCGTTCTGTGTCATGTCCAGAGTCAGTCTACGGGGTAACCTCCCATAGTTCTCCCAGACTTACAATCTTCACGTTGAGATCCTTTAACACGAGGTCAAGTTCGGGGCGGTAACGACACGAGTATTGACTGTCCAACTCGCTCAGCATCGGCCTCAAGCAGTGAAGGGACGGACGGCATACCGGAACTCCACCTCTCCTTCCCTCGGCCAGTCCTCAGGAACGTTCTCCGGCACCTCCCAAGGCGCCTCTGGCGGTAGCTCGATGTAATGCAGGATGCGCTCCACGCTGACAATGTTCTGCTCAACCTCGCTCGCGGACCGCACCAGCCAGTTCTGCAACACCATCGTTAGCCAGGCACATGGTCGGAGGTCTTTCAGCGACGCACCAGAGATCCAGTCGTGTTCAACGCGTACGACAGCACGAATCCTACTAGGCCTGCGTCCACGCCCGTCGTGACAAGGGCTGCGACAGACAGGACCGCCGTAACGAAGATAATAGTCGCGCCCACGAACTCCAGACGCACGGCAAGCCAGCGGTTGACCGAGATGCTAGGGAGGTAGCAGATTTGATTCCGGTCAACGCGGCGCTCGTTGTTCGCTACGAAGAGCTGTTGCTGACCGAAGGCCCGGATGGTCGACAACCCATTCAACGACTCAGAAAACCATGCGAAAATGGGCGAGCGGGATACGGCGTCGAGGCGCTTCAGCTCGCGGGAGGTGGCCAAGTAGTAGCTGCGTATATCAGTCAGTCAGGGAGATCAGCACAGGGACAACTGTGAATTCCTCACATCATGACGCGGATGTAGAACCAAGCAAGAGGCGGGACGGCGATGAGCTACGTAGTAAACATGAGTTTCCGATCCGAAGGATCTGTAAATTATCACATACGAAGAGAGGGAAGCTGTAGCCAATGACAACGAGGATCATCGCGGTGGTGGCGAGTGTCCGCACCGTGTTCTCAATGACACGAGCAAGGATCATATCGACCACATAGGTGTCGCGGGAGAACAAATTCAAGATGCTGGATCGTCCGTTAGAACACCAACGTTCGCTCATGGATGTCGCACTCACCGGCCAGTGGGAGTAAGCTCAAAGAACGTCAATGGGGCATGCATCACTGCATTGAGCATCTGAGTGTCATCAAGGGCAGTCAGTCGCTATCCCGGGGATATGTGAGAGATTCAACTTACGGAATCATGCAATCTCCGCGCACTCCTCACCGAGCACAACACCCAGATGAGAAGAGCGGCGATCGCACCCAGCGCCGTCGACGATAACGAGAACAGACCGTAGCCAAGGAGGTAGATGCCCGAACCTTCATTGCCGCTGACCTCATTATTGTGGTTTCCCCACTCGCGCAACATGTTGTTGCCCAGCAGGTTCGCGATCTGCTGAAGGATCGTCGCCACAACAAACGAGATGAATCCGGCCTTGGATGCAGCCTCCAGATAGCGCAAGTAAACCTCGCGCTTGACACGGCCTTGTTCGGAGTGCTCCTTCGTCGGGCCATCGGAGGCGGTATTCGTGGGGAGGCTGTCGTCGATGACAGCTTTGCCATAGGACTTGCGACGAACAAGTGTCTTGTCCACCGTCTCCAGCTTCTCCTCCGTCAGCTCTACCGAGTCTACTGCAGTCTTGCTGTCGCCTTCAGAATCGGGAGTGTTCGAGAATCCTGTGATGAATGGCGTTGACATCCCAGAGGTCACAGAAGCGGCCAGGTTACCATGGCCCTTACTGAGACACGGTTGGGTACGTCAGTGATAGCGCTATATCAACACAAGAGACTTACACGAGCTTGTGCAGCTCGCATTGAGGATTGCTGACGAGGTCTGCGTATGTACCGGATTCAAGAATAACACCGCGACGGATGTAGAGGATCTGATTGAAGTGCTTGAGGAAGTGGATGCTATTGGTAACGACAATCCTAGCTTTCGAAGCGAGCAGGCCGTTCGGACCGATGACGTGGTCTACAGAAATGTGAGGATCGAGGCGAGCACAACTGGCGGCAATTCTTACCAAAGACATGCTTTGCAACATGGGAGTCCAAGGCAGCAAGGACGTCGTCGAGCATGACCCTGCAGGAACAACCATGAGGAATTACGCCAAGCTCGCATGTCAAAAGTCGCTCACAAGTCAGCTCTTGCGTAGACTGCACGAGCCAATGCGACTCGCGCCCGCTGGCCTCCACTCAGCTAGAATGATGTGTTAGTGGGTTCTCAGTGCTAATCCTCGAATAGTCGTCATACCGTAATGCCTAAATTATGGGAGTATGAGGTATGAGCTGTGTTCTGATCCATAATAGTCTGCTGGCTCACCTTTTTCCCCTACTTCAGTCATATCGCCGTTTGGCAACAGAGCGATATCCGGGCGAAGAGCGCAAGCTACAAGGGAATGAATGACCAGCGATGTAGTCGAAGGAGTGCTCCCACATACCATCCAATACAATGTTGTAGAATTCTTCGTCGTACTTGTGCGAGAACAAGATGTTGTCTCTAATCGTGGCACTCATGATCCTACGGAACAGGTGTGAGTAGGGAACACACAGGACAGCACTGGATACGCACCAGGGATTTTGTGGGGCGTAAGATATGGAACCGAAGACTTTGACCTCACCGTCAGTTCGTCTCATCTCACCGATGATGGCGGACAGCAAGCTCGTCTATAAGCAACGACCAAGTCAACGATGATACATACGCAAAATTCCTCAGTACGCACCTTGCCAGCACCGACACGTCCAAGAACACCAATCAGGTCGCCCTTACGAACGGTCAGGTTGATATCCTCGAGCGTCGGCGAAACGGCGTTCTTGTTCCAGGAGAACTCGCCATTCGTGACAGACACCACGACGTCTCCCTGTTCCAGATCAGCAGCCTCAACAACCTGACGAATATCAGGTTGCAGCTCATCCGCATTGAAGAAGTCCGAGAGCCGCTTTGCAGAGACAAGAGCTTCGATGATGTTCGACGTGACCATACTGAACTGAATGCCAATGTCAGCATCTTTCGTGCTAAGCGCTTGTCGTCATGGATCAGACTCACCATTGCGAGCGGGAATTGCAGAAGCATGTAGAGCGAGATCGCAGGGAAGATCTTGTCGGATGTTAATGACACGCTGGAAGTGTACGCAGCAACGGCGAAGGAACTGAATGCAACGAGCACTGGATGGAGTCGTCAATACGATGACAATCAAGTGAGGGGCACTTCTGCTTACATGGTATGCCGGTCCATAGAGAAGTGTTCAGAGACTACCAGGAACGTTAGCCGCGGGTACAAGGAATACGCTGGATTGCAGACATACAGTCACAATACCAATCTTGCGAAGCATTTTCAGCTCTTCGTCGTTGCGAACAGTGGAGATCCACCTGATGAAGGCGTTCTCCCATGCGTAAAGCTTGATGCTGCAATAGGTGTGTAAGCGAGAGTACTGTTAACTTGTGTAGATGTATACGGACCTGCGGATATTGTTCAACAAGTCGGACATGAGACGCGTCCGCTTGTCTCGGTTCTTCATCTGCTGTTCCTGTTGCTTCTTCAGGAGTCGGGCAATCAACGTGTTCAAGGGGATAGACACGATCATAACCGCAACTCCGACAAACGCAGGCCACCCCATGATATTATATAGCGATATGAAGGCCAGTATGATCTTTCAAACGGTCAACCAGAGTACTAGACAGACCTGAGCAATGTCGTACCTGGTAAGGTCCCGAAATGGAGATGAGGCCGTACGTGCACAGATCCTGCAGGCGCGCCGCGTCTACTGACATGAGATTCACAATGTCCCCGGTCGCACTGCTGCGACCATCATTGGAGAGGACAAGAGCCTTCTGGTAGATAGCGGTGATCAACCCTGAACGCACTCTCATGCCAGTCTCGAAGCAATGTTGGAAGTACTGTGTTTGCGATATGTCAAATCGAATTGCACATTTCCGTTAACAATATGTGCACACACCTGGTGCAAGATAATGGTCTGGATGATGGACGCGCCAAACATTATGGCGGCGATGGAAAACCCTTCGATAGCACTGTGGTCCTCGGCGCCCGAGTACCGAGACGACTGGTACGATGCAATGTACGACAGAAGCCAACGCAGCAACTGAGGCTGCAGGAACGCCAGACTGTCTTGAATAAGCTTGAGAACGAGCGCGAATGCGTACGGTCCACCATACGCCACAAAGAGCGCCATCCAGAGAGAGGAGCTACAACATGACGATCAACAACGTAGCGCATACACTCACAAGATTGGGAACATACTGTCTTTCCATCCCCTGCCTGAGCCTATTACCCAACTCAGCTGCCTCGTCTTTCGGACGCAGGCCGGGCAAGTCGTTCTCCGTGATGTACTCCGTCGCGCCCTTCTTCATCAGTCTGTTCATCCAACTGAACGTCCATTGGCTGAAGATGTTCGCAGTGAGGAGGGGGCTTTCGGCGTGGCCCTTCACGAAGTGTTCTGGTTCATCGGGTTCTGGACCAAGGCATTCAAGCGCGAAAGCGATGAATCCAAGCAGCACCACGGCAGCCCTGACAGCCACCACGACAAGCAGGCCATTCGGAGAGACTGTCAGCGCAGTCCGTGCCCAGACGAGTACAGCAAGCGCATATACAGGCCAGAAGAGTAGGAGGATTGCGGAAGACGTGCGAGACCGATAGTGGTTCAGGTAGGTGAGAAGTGGTGCAAGAAGAAGCGCGACAACTTCCAGGACATATGGGGGGAGGAACGCGACAGGTTTCCTAGTGGCAAGGATGTAGATTAGGTTTGCGCAGCTGGCGGCGCACGCGAGTGAAAGAAGCAGCTAAATGTTCGGTTTATGAGTTAATGTCCTCGCGTGCCTGCACTACAAGTACTGGAACGCACCAGCTTCCCTCTCAGCAACCATGTGCTTCTCCTGCATCTCTCATACACCTCGCGCCCACGATGTATCCAACAGGCAAAAACGGCCGAGACAACAAAGATGGCCAGGAGCGGGAGGAGGACAACGCTCTCTTCAAAGCATGATGTCAGATCGAACGGACGTATTCGAGAGACCGGTCCCAGCCCTCGGGGTCGCCGCGGCAGGAGAGCGCAACGGACATGAATGGCGGTGGGAGAGGATGGCGACAGCGAGCACGCACGACAAGACAGCGATGGCGTACTCATACGCGCCCTTGAACCTTCTTCTACTTCGCCCGTCGAGCGGCTAGTACTGACAAACTATTGATAGAGTCTGACTAACCCCCGGAGACGTCATACATTTGCGCGGCTCGCTTTCTCCGGCCGGACGTGAACGGTTAACGTTTTAATGTTAACTTCGTTGAAACGTTCAAGCTTGCAAGTTTTATGTTGTCTCCCCTAGCTATAGGCAGCCCACCATCCGACAAGTCATATGTGAAGTTTGTGTGTTATCGAGCTCCCTTTTCAACTCAACTTCAACTCATCTGGTCCCCGAGCACACCGCGTACACAATCGCTAGTGTCTTCAGTGAAGTCTTCAGACGAACCCAAACCTTCAGACTAAGAGCACGTACGGTTCCCCTGCTGAAGGGCATTCTTCAGCAGCCTGCGACTGTGCCGTTCTTGCGAGGTTCCTCGCGGAGACTGGAACGCGAAGTCGTCCAACCATACGAGGACGGCCGTTGCCCTGTGCATATAGAGTGGTGAACGAGTGCAATCTCTACAACTTTGCACGACGTACCCCCTCCATGGGCTCCGCGTTCTGTGCTCCGGATCCCGAGCCTTGGGCAGAACCCTCCTCCGCCTCCACCTCGCCGCGTATGTCTTCGGCACTACGACGTCGCTTTCGCGTTCTCCTAGGACGATGGATTAACTTCTTGCGAGGTCGCGGAGCCTCAGATCCCCCTGGTGCGTCTGGTGCGTCGTTTCCGGTGCGACGGTACTCCGCGAGGAAGTCTTCGTAGGTCTGAATCTGCAGTCGATGCGGTCGGTGCAGTCGCCATGTTTTGTCCGAGACTTGCTTCCGGCCATCGCAGTGCACTGTACAAGTGCATATAACCATCGTTGGGGAGGGCAGACAAGCGAGAGCGGGGCGGTATTGGATGAAGGTCGCGGCATGGGGCGACTTTCAGCAAACACGGTCAGGATCCCACTCTCTCCTTTACTAGTTCGATAGCTCGCCGCTCGTGCCAGATTCCGGCAGACCTTGCCAGAGCAACTAACTATGATCCGTGTCACGTTGCGCGACTCGCGTTCTCCAGCCAGACGTTCGGGTCTTGTCCAAAAATCCCACTAGCTCGTTACTGCTATGTTGCAAGCAGATGCACTCGAATACAAGAGGGTAGAGTCCGATCAGAGGGAGGGGGTTTTCAGACCTTCAATCCTCAGAACAGCAACTTTGGAGGATGCCGGCACGTTCCAATCGCGTGAACACACAGTACAACTAGCCGGGCGCAACATGATTTGAAGCTACAAAGCAAGACAATCAGAATGGAGCGAAAGCGCAGGAAGACTAGGCTGATGCGTGAGGAAGACCGGGAACGTCGCCTAGTAGGTGCGTCGCCGACATCGTCATATGCACGCGCTCGATCGAGATTCCTCGTTGCAGCCAGACCGCTTGCATACTTCTTCGCGCAACCTAAGACAGGTACCGGCGATCCCATGAACCGCGGGTTCGTCTGCCGCCGCTTGGACTCTTCCGAGCATGATCCTCGAGACCTTGCCTGCGCGGACCAACTCGCTGAAGTCGTTCCAGACACCGATGGCAGCAGAGTCGGCGACCGCCTCTCCGACTTCGTTCTCCGACGCGAGCGACGTCCAAACATCGAGTCCAGACTGACTGAGAGAATTGATGAGTATTTGGAGTTCAGCCACAATCGAGTCGGGGCGGCGGGCGGGCGGCAACTCGTGCGTGCGTTCGCTGGTATCGGCTGGATGGCGAGGCGACTTGTGTAGAGAGGAAGGCGCGTCGATCTCGGACGCCTTCGTACTCAGGCATCCGATAGAATCAGCAGGGACGAGGGTGTCGATTGAAGAAGAGCAGGAGAGGACGCTTGCGGACGAGGAAGAGATGATGGTGTTCGTTGAACTGGAAGAAGACAGGGGTTGTACGGCTGCCCGCGGTGGTGCCGTGGGGGGCAACCAGACTGAACGATAGATGAAGTTCGCCATGAGGTAGATTCCGTACACGCCATACAGTGCGAGATGGATGAAGACTAAGAGGAAGTGCAGGCATGCCGAAACAGCTGACACGACGCACACGGCCACGAGGACGATGTCAAAGACGGTGCGAGAGTAGGAGGCGTTGGGATCTTCGAGAGCTTGTCCATCTGTCAAGTCGGATCTGGAGGCTAGGTCATCAGCAAAACCCGAAAACGATGGCGAAGGATTGCGGTGATTGCAATCCGGCAGGGCGCTTGTGGCCGAGTACAATCCATACCAATCTCCGTGCAATCCAGGGCAGATTCCGCAGCCATGGTGTCGATTGTACTGTATTGCAGCCGCTTGTAGTTTATAGACTCTATTAGACTCGTTTGTACCGTTGGGGCCCTTCCGGACGATCGGACAAGCTCACACGGTGTGTCCGGCATCGAGACATCGGTCCAGAGTGCGTAGCAATCAACATACGAGAAGACATTCAATACTGTGCATAATTGGTGAGCTCGTACTCGTCAACGATGTCATCGTCTTCGCCGTCCTCTGGCCCGAGGTCCGGCTCATCCTTGTCCTCTCCATCCTGCATGTCCTCCCACTGGGATTCATCGCCTTCAGCTTCCTCCCCAGCTGCATCAGCGACCGTCTCGTCCTGCTCCTCATCATACTCATCTTCGTCACCTGAGGCGGCATACCCATGCTCTGGATCCTCATCGTCCGAGAGCGAGTCGTCATCTGCTGAGATGGCAGCGCCGGTTTGCAAAGAGTCGGTCGGTTCGGCATCCAATCGGATTTCGTGGAGGTCTGCCTCTTCCGGGATACCAGCGAATTTCGCCGCCTGCTCTGCATGGCCAACACCTCCACCCAGGAACCTCATGAAGAGGTCGCGGTCACTCCACCTGGCAAGAGGGTCTTAGTTTAGCACTGAGATGAGGTCAGCAGTTACGGCACTTACATGCCAACATAGTAGTAGTTCCAGTCTTCCTTACGCGGTTGTCGGTCTGTGACTCCATCATCGCCAGCTGTCTCGGCACTGAAAGCAGCACCGGACGGTGTTTCCGGCATGAGCATGCGATATGGCAAGGTGGGTTGCTCGGATCGGCCAAACCGCTCGGCAGGCACGATGTGGACGCCCCGCAAAACTTGTCCTGGTGAGATAAACCCAAACGCTTCGTCGTCAAGTGGCGCAAGCTGAACGCGGTGAGGACGGAAGTGGCGGAACCCACCAGGGCGCGTCTGGTCGAGGTTGTACCAGCGCAGCCACAGTATGTGCAACATTTCGGGGTCGGGTGTATTAGTGTGGTCTTCGGGGTCGAGGCGATAGGCGTTGACGTGGAAGATGCTGATGACGCGGGCGTATAGATAGGGATGCGCTGAGCCAGGCGGCGCGAGCATCATAATGTCAATGTGCGTCCGTGGGTTGATGGAGTCTTGCTCGCGACGCATGTCGTAAGATGTATAGTTCACTCGCATGATCTTGTGTATGTATAGACGGCCCCGGTCAATGCGAACGTTGATGCGTTCTTCGGGAGTGGGGTCGCGTGAGGTCGGGCGGCCTGCAAGAGCTTCAAGCCGCTGGAAGACATGGGAGTCCAGCTGAGACGCGAAGTCCTGCAAATCGAGTCAGCGCACGTCAGAGCACAGCTAGCCACCACCGACCTTAAAGGAAGGGTCATCCCTGTTGTCTGCAAGGTGCGTCGCAAGTTGAATGGAATGGGTCTGCTCCTCCGAGATTTGCGAGTGCTCCTTCGGCGACATAGAGGGGAGCAACTCGGATGCCTCGAACGGGAGGTGCATCGGGGTGCGGACGGGGACTAGACGAGCACGGCGAGGCTTTGTCTTTCTCTTTGGTCTCTTTGGAGAGGTTGAGTCGTCCATGCGAGTGTGGAGGAACTGCTGACGGCGCTGGTGACGAGCTATTTGCCATGCAAACTGGATGTTCTTGTTCGTTCTCACATAGAACTTCTTGACACGTCTATGTTCAAGCTCGCCCTGCAGTGAAGTGTGAGCTCGCATACTCAGTGTCATGGTGATCATGCATCCATCTCGAGTGCGTACCGGCTGTGTAGTTGTGTTGTCCATTGTGCCATGCTCCCGGATCGCAGCAGGATAGTCACCAAGCCTATGATACTTGTAGGTCTTTGGGTTGTAGTGTTTGATCTTAGGCTGGCTTGCGGTCTGCGGTTGTACACGAGTGTTCCCTGCTACCGCCATTTCAGCTCCTGCAATACCAGCACTAGTAGGGATGTACGTACCTCTGGATGAAGCAGGTGTGGTAGTTTGCGCTCTCCCGGCATTTGTCTTGGCGGCTGTACGGCGCTGTCGGGTTACTGTCTCTGATGGAAGCTCCTTTGTGACATATGCGGAGCAAACATGGCGAATCCATGCGCGTATGACTGTTCCGAGTACCTGAGTCATATGCTCGAAGTACATGAGCGTGGAGTCGGAATGCAGGCGAAGCTTTGCTAAGGCATGCCATGTTGCGAGGACAAAGATCAGCTTCATGACGATCTTGTCGTGTTTGTCGTCTGAGAGCAGGCCGTCGAATGTGAAGTAAGCGCACTTGATTAACATCATAGTTCTATCAGCCATGGCATACACGGTACAACAGTGCCATTGGAAAACGCACCTGCAGGATATCCTCGAAGTCTCGCGCTGCTAGCTTTTTCATAGCAGAGATGTTTGGTCCGAAGCGGCGCACAGTGTCACGGCCAAAGGTGGGAATGCGGGAGAATCTGTTGCAGTTCCGAGTGTTAGCTGAGTCACGGAACTGCTTCAGTATCCAAGGTTACTCACCGCGCATCAAGACGCTGCACACCATCTCCACCAGCGGCGATAATCACGCGTACGAGATGCATGAAAATGGCCTTCCACACACCGAGCTCAAATTCGTGCATGATGTCCGGGACGAGCATCTGATACACGTCGTGGCCGAATTGAGACAGCTTGTCCGAGAACGCGCTCTGGGGAACTTGAGCAACTAGGTACCATATCACTATGGCCGTCCACGTACCCGTACAGGTGTAAGGGATTCACTCTGTAGCATCCCTTCCACCGCCACGCCTTCTGGCGGCGCGCCACGTTCAAAGATCTGTTTGCGGGCGGCCTCGATTTTCCGATGGGTTGCACGGTTGTCAACGCGGACCTGCTTCTTCCGAGTGTTCATATCCCGCACCATTCCCATCTCTGGCACCTTGTCCTTTGCCACGAGACAAGCTGGGCACGGACTTCGACCTAGATGTCGAATGCATGCAATGAGACATCTGTTCGTGATGACTGACAGTGAGTACGGATGCGAGAGATTCCAAACGAGGTGATGTAGCATACTTTTCTGGATAATCTGCGGAGTACGTCGGGATACGGGGGAAGATACGCCGTGTAATGCCGTCACCACACTTGATGAGGATGCCATGCACGTATGCTTGCACGAAGTCGGCGTCGAGAAGCAGATGCCATATCTGGTTCATCAGCTCCCGCTTGCAGAACCGCAGGACGGCCTCGGAGGCCGGTTCGTTGTAAACCTCTTGATAGGCCTGCTGTATGGTGGCGGGGAGCTGTACGCAAGGTGAGCGGTAATCTCGAATATTGTGAGTATATGTCTTACCGAGACAATGTAGGCCAGGTGGTGTGCGGCGAAGGCAGTGGGACGAGAGCGAATATACTTGGTGAGGCTCCCGAAGAATAGATAGATGGGCCATAGCGAAGCGGTCCCGAAGTTCGCAAGATGGGTGGAATCGGAGTAGATCTGGACGGGGGCGACAACGTACTCGATATCGTCAGCATCCTCTGGTTCCCGGTCAGTGCGTGCCTTGCGCTGAATCTCTTCATGAAGCCTGAGCATGGCATCGGAGTTGTAGGTCTCGGAGATGAGGCGTTCTGGAGGCGGGGGAGGGGCGTCTGGAGACGCGGATCTTTGTTGCCAGAACCACTGGAATGGGAACCAATGGAATCGCTTGACTGAGCGATCCTTGTACGCTGCCGTGATCACCTCGCGGAAGGAGCGTACGAAGACATTCTTTACCTCAAAGAGGGGTGCGTCTTGCTCGGATGCATATGCGCGGCCCTCCTTCGGAAGACGGATGAAGACACTAGCCTTCCGCCAGCCATCGTCTGCAGAGAAGGCATCCGACGTAGCAGTGTGCTCGTCAAGCCGCTTGTTCTCCCGGTTGGCATCAAATCCGACCAGATCCTCGCGGCAATACTCCGGGGCCAGGAACACCTCACGTATGAGACTGTTGAGCTCGCCAGGGGTTTTCTGATTGGTGCCGTTGTAGAGCCAGCGCATGCACCGCCAGATAGTGATGTTGGCGAAGGGGGCAAACGACTTTGAGCTCTTATCATCCGCGGCGCGACGGGCGTCGGTACCAAAAGGACGTAGCGGATCGCGCTCAGCGTCATCGTGAGGCGGACGGAGGTGGTTCCGCGAATCAGTGAAGGCGTTGATGGTCAGGCCTTCCTCGGGGTCGCGGGTGGGCAAGTCACCGAAGTAGCGGCGAAACACGCCGAACCGATTCGGTCTCGTATCAACAAAAGCGAGCGTGTCTTCAAGCACGACAGGAGTGCCTGTGCATGAGTTCACAGTGTCCGGGGGGGTAGGGGAAGTGTCGGGAGCAGGGGGAGGAGTCGGGGCACGCCGTGGCCGAATGTGCTCGGGAAGTCCAGCCAAAGAGGTAGGCTGCATGTCTTTGATCCAGCCCGGCGCCACGCGCCGTCTTCCAGAGCGAGTGAACAACGCCATAGAATCCTGAAGATCTTCGAGCTCTCGCTGGGCTTGCGTGAGTCAGCGTCAGGCACAAGTTACAAGGGGACATACCTGACGGCGAGCTTGCTCTGCTTGCACAGCGGCCTCCCTCGCGATGCGGTCCTCCTCCAATCTTCTATGCTTAGCCTCACGCTCACGCTCCTCCTCCTCGTGTTTGCGCTTGAGCCCCGGGGCGTCCTGCAAGGTTTGAAGAAGTGCGGAGCACTTCTTCTCGTGTTGTCTGAGCTGGACCTTGACATCTCTCTCGCATCCGTGGCACCAAGGCATAGATACGGCGACGAGGAGGACAATTAGAAGCAATAAGATACGGCGCATGTAGGTGAGAGACTGCAGGACAGCAGTCAGGACTGAGGTAAGAGGCGTAAACGTGCACTGTTTGTGCCCAGTGTCACCTTTAGCCGACACGGTCACGTGAATTCCCGACGCGTCGCGTATCGCCTTAACCCTGCACTAGGTGCCCATCCTCGACTCTATGCCAACGGCCATGCAGACAAATCGACGCTCTTCCACCCTCTCCCTCCTGTACTACGACCATACATTCTCGGTGCCCTCGATCTGTACTCGCAAGTGACACGTACGATGACTTCCGATGTGTACCGCGGGAGTCCACCTGGTTAACCGAACCTAGAGCAGCCGGAAACATTCTACGTCCCTCATTTGGTACGTCTCGTTCATCCTTTTTTCTTTGACACCACCTGAAACTCCTAAGCTTGAGAACCTCATAAATCTGGGCGGTGCTCGTCAGTCTTTCCCTCAAGCTACCACCATCTCCCCGCACCTCCCCATCCTACGCTCCTACCAAGTCTACGCGTCGCCTCCAACGTGAGTCCATCGTTGTGCCCATTAGCCCCCGCAAACCCCTCTCATTTTCTTTGACTCTCAGCATACCTGCAATGTTTTCTCACCGTCCGCAGCCTGTGTGAGTCCATCTGATTCTCAGTGTCCTTGTGACTCGTGTCGGCCGCCTCACACTTCTTCACTTCAGGCCGCCCGCACCCCAACCCGGTTCTCCTGGCCGTGACGATCGCTCGCACTCCCCATCACCCTTGCGACATGGAACTACACGCATCCACTCCGGTGATCATCCACGCCGTGAGGACGATGGCTACAGACCTGATCGCTCGAGCGACAGCAACTACCGCCGAGAAGATCACGAGCACCCTCGGCCGCACAGGGAGTACTACAATGACGAGTACACCGCTGGTCGACACGGCTACTCTGGCTCACGTCCAAGAGACTCTCGCTCGCGAAGTCCGGCTCGCCGCGGAGAGTTTTATGATGATAGAGTTCCTCGCAACTCGTCGCACACGCCCGGCCGTCCGTCCCTGCCTCCTCGCGCACGCAGCCCGCCTCGTGTCTCTGGGATCATACAACGGGGCCCGTCAGGCGACGATGGCGAGATTGACGCAGGCCCCGACCCGACCGACATGACCCCCGTGGAACGCTACAAGGGTCTCATGAAGGCTCTCCACGACAACAAGCGCAACAAATGGAGCATACCGTATGTGGCCAGCTCACGATCATTCCGTAGCTAACCATCCCAACTGCAGCGACAAGAGGTCGCTCGCCGGACAGGTGCAGAAGTACTCCCGCTTCGTCCCTCGCAAGTTTGGTGCATATGTCGACCTCGGGAGCGTAGTTCAGAACGGTATATTGTGGGAAGGAGGCCCACCTCCTCGGTTCCGTGGGTCAGAGCTGTCGTAAGTGATAGCATCGCACTAGTCCACGTTGTTTCTGACCCTGTAATGTCAGCATGAGCGCGAACCTCCGAGCACGCCTCGCAGAAGCAAGAGAATGCGTCGAAGTCTTCGACTGGTTCAAGAACACCGTCGCGTTCTTCTCTGACATCGTACCGATCCTCGCCCGCAAGCCAGAGGACATAATCACACTTGGAGCTTTTGTGAGCATACTTGGCCAGGATCATTTATAGTGCTGACACCGCGCCGCCATCAGATGGATACCCATGCTAAGCAAGCCAAGGCTACCGACAAAAGGAATATCTTTAAGGAATTTGTGTCCTATGTGGGAGACTTCAAGGTCTCAGACACGCTCACGCTCTCTCCGCCAGCGGGCGTGCAAGCGACAAACAAGGCCTTCTTCGGCTGGGAATCCGACTGGGCCACCGCACAGCTGATCCGACCTGACGCCCTTCCGGAATTTGAAGCCGATCCCACCGAGTGAGCATGCATGGATCGCATGTCCCCTCGTACTTACTCACGCTAATTATGCGCGGCTCAGGTACCGCCTCTTGATCCGCGGGTCTCAGATTGTGGTCGACCACGACGACAATCCGAACTGCCTATATGCCACGGACACCTATGATCCAGACAACATCCTCGAAGGCTTCCTCCGTAATGAGGCCCACCTGAAGGTGAGTCACTGCTGATGGCAACTACGTCGTACCCTACTGAGTCCGATCTTATGTAGGCTCTCCGCAACGTCTTCACGAGCCCGGGCTCAGTGAAACTCGCCCCCGGGATGAAAAGCGCTGGAAGAGGTAGTGTCTCTGATATCTACAAGTGCCGCACCATCGAGCCCAAGATGATTGCTTATATCGCCACGCTGGTACGCTCCCAAACTCGTCATCTGAGCCTCGTGACTCACTGTACTCTGCAGGTCCGCAACATCCTATCCTCTTGCCCCTGCTGGGCAGAGGATGATGGCGCCTTCAAAGGACGCCTGTTTTTCAAGCGCATGATCAACCTGTTCAACGCCGACAACGACCCCGAGGACACATGGGCCACAGAGACTCTCGCGTGGTGGAACTCGTGAATCCCGACTGCTTCTCCAGTGCCTAGCAATTACTAACTACTCTGTTCCAGCAACGTGTATGGTGATCATATCAGCAACCGGAACTCTCAGGCGCGCCGCCCCGGTGGCTCGCAATCCGATGACGAGATACTCAGGGCGCAGCGCGCTGCTCGCGCTGCAGCGCGTGCGTCCGCTGCTTTGCAGGCGCAACCCAGCGTCCCACTACAGGAGCAGCCCCGCGAGAACCCCCCTGCCACTTCCGGGTCACAGCCACACGAGAACTCCACCTCCGAATCTGCGGCCTGAGCCCTTCATGTCCTCCCCGTTCCATCAGTTTCTTGCTCCTCACCAACGCCATCTTCGCCTACTCGCTCTCGTGCTCGCTCTCCTAATCGTCTTGTCCATAGCTGCCTGTAGTCATGTTCATCTGTTCTTGCTCCCAAGTGCTTGCTGCTCCGCATATTGTACGCCTTATCCAGTCAATCCACCAATAAATTCATTTCTTGTCCTTTCATTGGCATGCAACGCGCAGAACTGGCTACTAGCGGCTACTTACTATGAGTAACCGGATTGAGCAACGCGAGGCTTGTTTAGCCCCAGGCGCCGTGGTCCTGACTTCCCTGACCCATCATCGCAATCCCTACTACTCTCCTCGAATCGCATATAAGACCGGCGAGAGCTCCCGGTGATCGCGGCCGCTTTCATGAGATTGTACTCGCCTTGCCCTGAGATTGCGTAGAGTACACACTACCGACGCGAGATAATCATCTCTTGCAATCTGCCGGACGGAGTGCGAGCGATTGGTACGCTCGCTTCCGCTTCTGTCCCCTCGCACTCTTTTTCGGGTTTTGCTGATGCGTACCGGAATAGGCTGGGATGCAGAGAAGCGACATGATGCGGAAGAGCTTGACACTAGTGAGGGACTCAGAGCAGCCAACCTGCGCTGTGGTAAACAGAGACAGCTCTGGCAGTAAGTACTAGTATGGTTCGAAGTTCTGAACACCTCACAGGGGAGGCTCACTTTCGCTGCCGAGTAGTGCGCAGGCTGGCCCGACGAATCGAGATTGTGGCGCGATTTTCTCTTGTCGCGTCGCGTCACCTTGCACGGGACCGTGTCTCATTAGCGCTTAGCCGTGATTGTCCGCGGCCGAAGACTGCTTACGTTCAGTACAAGAAACATTTTGACCCCTGGCTGCTCGCTTGCTCGTGTGCAGATGTGGGATAGTATTGATCATGATTGCAGGACAGTAGCAGCAATGATTTATGAGGTGTGTCTCGGCGTAAGTATACGGCAGCGGCCTCGTGTGTGCCAGATGTCGAGTCAACAGTGACCCGCTGATGCTTTTGTTCGACTGGTATGGCAGCGTATCTGCTTGCATGTTCGTCAGTGCTGCTTCCTCGCGGTCAATTTTAAGCGAACCATGTTGAATTTAGAACCAACTTTAAGCTTGACCATCGACCACCTTCCCCTGACCACGACTATGTCCCCGCATCCGCTCTGCGAAGCACGCATCGATGATCACCGTCGGCCGGACGAAGCATCAGATGCTGTCGCCACAAACGTCCTTCCACAGTCCGAGTCCATCGCCAACCAGAAGGCCACTGCAGGCGACAGCGCTCCAGCTATCTTCGTACTCGATCCTGCACTCTTCAACGTCGAGAACGCACTCCAGCTACGGGATGAGCAGGATGCGGCGGTCAAGACGACAGACGTGGGGGACCAAGCTCAGGCTATCGTTCTGGACGAGTCACCCTCGTCCACTCCTAGCCAGTTGGCCGACGACCTCTCGCGACTGTGTCTCTCGCCAGAATCGACGACGAGATTCGAAGTTGGCCACCGCAACACGCAGACAGACGAGGAATCCTGTCCAGCAGTGCCACCGGGCCTGAGCACGGGAGAAACCACCACCACCACCACCGGCACACATCATGTTCCTATCCTCAACCAGATAGACATTGCGGAGTCGGATGCGCTCCAAGTGGATCCGGACATAGCTCAGGCCGGAGGAGAAGACCTGGGGCTTTACTCCGTAGCTAGCTTGTCTCCGTTGGATGCCTACATCCCCGACAATCGTTTGCCTGAAGAACTACTTGTGCATGACCTGCACAACATCACTGGCCGGTGTCCCGACCCACGCACACCCGTGCGATACGTCCGCGCGAAGCCTGGTACGGAAGGCTCGAATCAGTTCGCGGCCAGTGCAGGGGCAGAGCAGAGGGTTCTGCCCAGGGTCGCTCACCTCTATCTTGCTGAGGACAACCGTCTCGGGGAAGGCCACCATTCGATGGTCTTCCGTGCACCGTTCACCGTGCATCTGGATAGTGCTTCCGACACGGCAAGTCGAGTGACAGTTGCCGTGAAGACAACAAGTGCTGAATGCGGGGCGCACTACATGTTGCATCAAGAGGCAGCGATGTACACTTCGTTCCCTAGAAGTCTCATGGACGAGAACTGCCTGCAGTCTACCGCATCTGCTTTGGAAGCAGCTGTAGACAACAATGCAGCACGTTCAGAGCTCCCAGCTGGCGAAGATGCTCCTGTCGAGCAGGTTCAGCTCATCACGGGAAAGACGAAGGAGATGGAGATTCGAGTTCTACCTCCCATTGTGCCGAAGTTCTACGGGTACTACCTGCCCGTTGACGACGACGGCAATCTGGTATGCCGCACGCACATCAAATGCAAAGAAGACGGGACGTGTGATGTTGACTGGCCTACACGACTTCTCCTCGTAGAAGAGTGTGGTGTCCCAGTCGATCCCTGGGACTTCGCGTACGATCAGAGGTAAGCGTAGGCTCACCTTGACTCTTGCGGCATCGGCTAATCAGTCTCTCCTTCATAGGCTCGAATGCTTCTCGCTCTTTCGACGGCTGCACGAGGCGGGATTCGTCCAGTACTCACCATACAGGCGAAACATGCTGGTACAGCCCGGTCCGTTGTCGGCTCCCCGAAGGGAACGCAGCTTCGCTGCACCGAGTTTCCGCATCATAGACTTTGGCCGGGGAGAGAACAAACGGATCGAGAGGGAGGTCGGCGATGCAAGACGATTCTCGCGATGGGTAGCGCATGACGAGAAGTGGGCCAAGAGCTCACTGAACTTGCTTTGATCCTGAACGACACTCAAACTTGTTCGCTCCTCTTGTGTACCTATGTCGCATGCATATATCCGACCAGAGTCGAGGTGTGCACGTCTCAGAGCGGCAGCCTGTATCAGATGCTATGCAGCGGCACTACACCCTGGCGCGAGTACTGTACGCACCTCTTTGTGACATCATCTCATTTCGTTTGAAACATGTTCAGGCTATACTTGAGTAGAGCAAAGTCTAGATCTATGCCATTGACGATGCTGTAACGGGTCGTTGGAACTCGAGAACCGACAGTAATCTAGGTGCGACCGGAACACGACTCTGCTGGACGCCACAACTAGGTCCTGCCACAGAGACTCTGGCGGGAAGACGAAGCCCGACATGCCACTCTGAGGAGCGGCGGAGCGGTTGGACGCATTGTGCGAGTCAATCCATCCTGGGTTGTAAGGTGACAGAGCGTAGACCATGCGCGAATGGCCCGAGTGGTTTGGTGAAATACGCATCGTCTATCACTCTCCGTCCGGGCGGTCGTCGTCATCGGGGTTCAACTCCATTGCCACCGTCATGAACCTGAACACCATGTATTAGCCATTAGTCAACAAAATCGTTGGCGAGCACTCACTGGGCGGCATGGGAGGCCGAGAGTACGCGCATTGCATCGAGATTGGTCCTCATCAGTTCGCAGAGATCGGCAGTCTGTCCGATGGCGCGCGAGAGCCTGGCGAGACTGTGGCCAAGCTGCATGTAGTTGCGGTCCTTTGCCTGAGTAGCGTTGGCGGGCTGAGCCTGCATATTGTCGGGAGAGGCGGTGGTAGTTGGAATGAAGGAGGTGTGCGCAGTATACCGTGGCTTACAACGGCGAGCCAGCTCAGTCCACCCGGCTCGGGCCATGTCGGCGCTTCATAAGCAGGATAAGACCACGGTCACGTGCTGGCGCGATCGAGATCTGCATCGGAGATGTGGCCTGCTCAAAATCTCGGGTTGGACGAGACTGCGTCGGACGGACTCCACGCCCAACCCTACTCCTCTCGTGCGCTCTCGGCCCACCGCTCGTCTCCTTCCTCGACGACGACGACGACGGAGACGACAGCCCTTCCCGCCATGAACTCTACGTTCCTCGACGCCGCTCAGTTCCGCTACCTCTCTACCCACACTCCGTTCTACTACAGTCCGGAGATCGCCCTCGTGCCATGGCTCGCGGACAACATCCTCGCGCTCGCGGCGCCCATCATTGCATACTGGGTCCTCAGCCTCGTCTTCCATATGTTCGACATGTCGGAGTGGAAGTGGCTAGACAAGTACCGCATCCATGAGAGCACGGAGGTCAAGTCTCGGAACCTGGTCACGCGTACCGACGTCGTGATCGCGGTCGTCTTCCAGCACATCGTGCAGACTGCAATAGGGTATCTCTGGGTCGAAGACAAGCCCGCTGGTGCACAAATTGACCATGTCGCCAACATGGTGCAGATGGCTCCGTACCTGGAGAGGATAGCCACCTTGGTCCTGGGGAAGGAGACGGGTGCGCAGCTGCTCGCCAGCAGAGGGGCAGAAGGGCTGTACACCGTCTATTGGTGGGCGATACCGGTGGCGAAGTTCTTTCTGGGAATGTGCGTCTTTTCTCTCCTGTTCGTCAGGAACCTTCACCCGTCTGATACTACTGCGTCCGGTAGGTTCATTATCGACACTTGGCAGTACTTCCTGCACCGGGCGATGCACACGAACACCTACCTCTACAAGAAGTTCCACTCCTGGCATCACCGGCTTTACGTGCCGTACGCCTTCGGCGCGCTGTACAACCATCCCGTCGAGGGCTTCTTGCTTGACACCTGCGGTGCCGGGATTGCCGAGTGGGTCGCGCACATGAGCACTCGCGAGGCTACGTTGCTCTTCGTCGTCTCGACACTCAAGACCGTCGACGACCACTGCGGCTATAGGCTGCCGTGGGACCCTCTGCAGATGTTCAGCCCGAACAACGCAGACTACCATGACATTCACCACCAGGTACGTCTTGCTTACTCGGAGACGTCTGAAGAAAAGGATGAACTTAATCGCTCATCGTCTATTCTGACAGGTGATTGGGATCAAGTCCAACTTCTCCCAGCCGTTCTTCATCCACTGGGATGCCATCCTGGGCACCCGGATGACGAGGAAAGATATCGAGCTCCGCCGGTCGAAGCAGCAGAAGCAGAAGGCGCAGTAGACATAGGGTTTGTTGTACAGATATGCCGCCGGTTCATTGGATTGCAGGATACCTTGGTTACTTCATACTGTAGATGCTTGTTAATTGTACTTCTCGCGTCACCCCCGTCCGCCTTGCAGCTTGTTTTGCGCTCAGGTTCGGCGACTGTCACACGACCACTTTGTAGAACGACGTAATGATAAGAGACGAGTCGAGCGCATGACATCCAAGCAATGTGAGGTATGAACACGAACTACCAACTGGCAAGAGCCTCCTTGGTAAGTGGTACGCTCTCCATCTCGTGTTCGTACTCGACCTCCACTCTCGGCCCACCTGAGAAGTCCGTCAGTGACGATGTCGGAGTGCAACATACGCTTATACTCACGTCTTGCCTTCTTCTCTGGTCCTTTGCGTGGTGGCTTCTCCGGTTTTGATGGTGCTTTCCGCTTGCCGAGAGGGGCTTTCTTCGAGCCTTCATCCTCTCCACTTCCCTCCTCATCGTCATCGTCCTCGTCATCCTCATCATCCTCTGCAGATGACTGAAGGTCCAAGGTGAGAAGAACACCGTCTGTGGAAGGATACGAAGAACACTCACCATAGCATCCTCCAAGTCGCTCAATCCATCTTCCTCCCCGCTCATATCGCTCACAAACTCCCGCTCGCCCCACCCCTCTTCCTCTTCCTCAAGCTCCTCCTCGTCCTCCTCGTCAGTCTCGTCGTCCACCATATCAAGCGCCTTGCCCTTGCCCTTGTCGCCCTCCTTCTCTCCTCGCTCGCGGTCCAGTACTGCCTGCCAAACCGCCTCGTTGACGTTCAGCGGCATGTCTCCGTAGGCCTTGGACTTGAGTCGCTCGATGAGCTCCGCCTCAATTGACCGCTCCAGCCTGGCGGCGGAGAGGGCTTTGCGTTCACGCACGGCTTCCCGGCGGTCGAGCTTTTTCTTCACCCCAATGAGCTTTGGTCTGGATATGCCGAGTGAGCCATGAGCCACTGTACATGGACCAGAGGAGGGAAGAAGAAGAGACGGAGACGTACTGTTGTCGGAGGGCAAGGCGCCGCATTTTGATGAGGTACTGGGTGATTTTGGTGACGCGCTGCTTGCACTTGTGGATGGTGAAGTTGGGCCAGTGGATGAGTTCCTTGTCGATCTGCCAGGCACGATTTGTTGAGCGAACCGGCGGACAGTACGGGGAAGGGATGGGCGTACCTGCTCTAGGGCTTTCGTGTAGTTGTTTGAGAGCTTTATGCGCTCCCACATGTGTGCGGGTGAGTGCGCACGCTCGATCGTCTTGACGTAGAGGTATAGGACGCCTTCGCAACTGCATTCGACATAGGAAGTTGGAAGGCAGCGAAACGCATGGACTCACCCTCCTTTTCCCGCACTGTCGCATACCTCGAGTTCGCCAGAGGACAACTTTGCCTATTGCAGAGTCCGGTTACATTGTATTCGTTACGACAGAAGTTCTGCGTCGCAGTCCTGGACGGTGCGGATCGAGCGTGGTTAGCGAGAAGGTACTCAGAACTCAGAAGTGCAGGAACAGCACGTACTTGACTTTATAGGAGCAGAACTGGGTATTGATGACAGACCAAATCACGTCGTCGCTCTGCATGATGCCCGATGTTCACCTGAAGGCTGCCAGGGGGTCTAGTGGGAGGAGGCGGAGGACTGAGCTTGACTTGCAGCTCGAAGTCGCAGACGGCTGAAGCTCCCGCCAGAAAATCTGGTATGTCGCTTCTGATTGGCTGGGTTAGGGTTCTCACGGTGCCGTGCTATGGGCGCTTCTCGCTCACTTGGCGAACGCGATGGTGTCATAGCCATACATCGTGCTCTCTCAACTACTACGACTTGCTTGCCCAAATCCCTGCCTACTACTTGCCTACTCATTCGTTTCCTGCACTTACTCTCCTTGTTTACCTGGTGCCAACATGATACGCTCTTTCATAACCGGTGCTGCTTCCTCCTTCCGGCCCGCAAGCATCTCTCCAGCCCCTTCCTTGGTCGCACGAGTCATCCCGACTCGCAAGCGGGAATTCCGAGCCACACCTCGCCGACTGGACTTCCACTTTGATACGCACCACTTTGTGCAAAGACTAGAACGCGAAGGTCTCAATCGCGCACAGGCCGAGGGTATCATGTCCGCACTTGCCGAGGTCATAGATGAGAGCATACGGAATATGACGAGCAATATGGTTACCAAGGCCGATCAGGAGAAGGTTAGTCGCCTCAGCTCAGGGTGACAGTATTCATGGAGCCTGGAGTGGTTCCAAGAGAGCAAACGAGCCAGAGTGCTCCGATATAGAGCATAATGGCCCCCTTCGGTGTACAACACCCAATGCCTCCGAGGCGAGTCTGAGAAGAATTGCGGAGTTTCGCCACTGTACCTCCTCGCTTCTCTTGCATGTCGGCATAGTAATCCTATCCTTGTGTGCTGACTTCTTTATGGCGTACAGCACCATTACACACAGCAAGTCGACTTCGCGCAGCTCAAGTCCGAGTTGCAGCTCATGGAGAAGAACGAACTAGCGATGATCAAGGCAGAGAACGATCGACTCGTGACGGACATCGAGAAGCTCAAGCAGCGATTGCGCGAGGAAATCACGCGCACGCAGGCGGGCGTGAGGCTTGACCTCAACCTTGAGAAGGGGCGCATGCGCGAGGAGACGAGCAAGCAGGAGCTCAAGATCAAGGAAGTCGACACGCGCATAGAGCAGGAGATCGCCGCATTGCGGACATCGATCCAGGTCTCGAAGGTACGTATCTTCAGTCGATATTCGGCCCTCTGCTCGGTTGACACGGAGCGACGCACACAGGCGACGACCTTGCAATATCTCGTCGGTTTCGGTGTGTCTTATGGGTACCTCTGACGTCCCTCTTCTCGTCTAACCTTGCGTATCACAGTCACCGGCTGTTCAGCGCTGCTCATGGCCTATATGCGCTTCCGATACTAGCAGGAGCATTCTTCGGTCCTGGGTTTCCGACGCGTCGCAACGCCGCGCGTATCCAGATGGACGGGCTTCCCTTCGCAAGGAACGGCGCTATAGTCATGATTATGCAAACGGACAAACAACCATAGGACACCTACCTGAGGTGTGCCGTAATACCTGTAAGTGCTTCTCCGTCTTCTCACACAAGAGGTCGCGTCGGTAACATGGTACCATCCAGATCTATGTATTGATATACTTGTACTCTGTAACCCTATTGCACCTCAACAATCTAATCATCTAACGGCGGCAGGGGGTCACTCGTAACCGGTTCTCCTAGAGCTACACGCCGGAACTTCTCGTATGCCCGGTCCAGGTCGTCGTTCACTATGACAATGTCGTGCGCACCCTCCTTTGCATATTCAATCTCCTTCAGGGCGGTGGCGAGGCGCTTCGCCACAGCCGCCTCCGTCTCCGTGCCGCGTCCTTGGAGGCGCTGACGCAGCTCAGCCAAGGAAGGCGGCGAGACGAAAAGGTAGACGGGGTTCAGGTTTGTTGCCTTAATCTGGCGGACGCCCTGGAACGGGTGTTTGGACGGCGGGGAAGAGGGAGAACAGGCTTCTGTCATGGTAACATACCTGCGCCTCGATATCCAGAAGACACCTCCTGCCTGACTTCTCGATCTCGCGGACGGCCATGAAACTGGTCCCGTAGAAGTTGCCGGAGAACTGGGCATGCTCGATGAACGCGCCCTCGGCGATGAGCTGCTTGAACTTGTCTTGGGGCACGAAGTGGTAGTCCTTGCCGTCGACCTCGCCCGCCCGAGGTGGACGCGTCGTGTCTGTCAGCGATGAAACACGGGGTCGGGCTGTCAGCGGAAGTGGAACGAGGTGCAAATAGCTGCTAGCTACGCACGAGAGACGCTGAAGCCAAACTTGTCCGGGTAGTCGGCGAACAGGCGTTTGAGGAGCGTGCTCTTGCCCACGCCGGATGGACCTGATATCACGAGAGGCCGGAGGAAGTCCGCGGCGGGCGACATGGCGGAGGCGAGGGCGGACAAGGCGACGGACAGGACGGGGAAGGCTTGGACGGAGTGGAAGAAAGAAGACGAGACAATGCGGAACATTTTGGCCAGAATAATGCAAGCACCCGGAAAGGCAACGGTAGGTTGCCATAGTATTACATAATAGGCACGACAGCGCCTGCAGTCGACATGTCGGGCTAGCGGAGGCGCCCGGAGTGATCGCCTGGGAGGACGACGGACTGAGGCCTGTTTCGCCCTCATCCTTGCTCTTCTTCTCCCCCGTCTGGGCTGCCCTCCCGCCCTCCCCGCAGTCCACCCCCGCGCCGCCCTTCCTATCCTTCCTTTCGTTCTCTCTCGTTCTCGCCCCCTTCTGAACACCCTCGGTCTCTTATCGGTTCACGACAACCATGGGCGCTGTCTGCTGTCGACCCCAGGTACACCGTCCCTATACCACCGTGTCGCCCATTTACCAAACCCCTCGCCATCCTACAGCCTATAGACTTCGATGGGGATGTGAATCTCTTCCATTTCATCCTACTCCGGTGCGTAGGGAAGGGAGCGTTCGGCAAGGTGCGTTTTTCCTCCTCCTCCCGCCCCGTTTCCTGCTTGACAGACCGCCATGTCCTGCGCAGGTCCGCGTCGTCCAGCACAAGCAGACGCGTGAGCTTTACGCGCTCAAGTACATTAACAAGGCCAAGTGCGTGAAGATGAAGGCGGTCTCGAACATTATCCAGGAGCGCCGCCTCTTGGAGGAGGTATGCCCCACACTCTGATAGCAGGGACTGTGGCTGATGCTTGTTCCCGTCACCAAAGATTGATCACCCTTTCGTGGTGAACATGCGTTATGCTTTCCAGGATGACGAGAACTGCTTCTTCGTCTTGGATCTGATGCTGGGGGGTGACCTGAGATGTGAGCTCTCTTCGTGTCTGCTGCTTGATGAGTATATTGACACTTACCGTCTGCCCGAAGTCCACCTGGAGAGGCTGGGCTCATTGTCGGAGGATGTCGTACGCTTCTACATCGCGGAAATCGGCTCTGCGCTCGCATTCCTCCACGACCGCCGAATCATTCATCGGTGAGTCTCCCATGGCGGTCACATCATCCCTTGCTGAGATGCATGCAGTGATCTCAAGCCGGACAATATCCTCCTCGATGAGCGGGGTCACGCACATATCACCGACTTCAACATCGCGGTGCACTATTCGGAGCGGCGTCTCTTGACTGGTGTCGCTGGATCTATGGCGTACATGGCCCCGGAGATCCTCGCAAAGCGTGGTTACACCTACACCATTGACTGGTGGTCTCTTGGTGTATGCGCATACGAGCTCATCTTCGGTCGTCGACCATTCCGCGGGAAGACGAACAGCGATCTCACCCACAGCATTTCAAAGGACACGCTGCGGTTCCCGGAGGACGCTGAGTCCAAGTGCAGCAGGCCGGGCATCCAGGCGTTGAAGGGCGTGAGTAATCTCCCACGTCTCCTACACTTGCCTGCACAATGGGTGGCATGCATGCCAGCGGAACTGTCTGGAAGAGCGGGCAGAGGCGCTGTGACGGCACTCTTGATGTATGACTGACGTGCGTTCGTTCTCCCAGTTCTTGGAACGAGATCCCTCAAGACGGTTGGCCTGCAAGCCTAATGGAGAAGGCTTCGAGGAGTTGAAGAGGCATCCTTGGTTCTCTACTATCGACTGGGATACTCTGGACACGAAGGAGCAGATTGCGCCTTTTATCCCTGATGTGCGTACTGGGTATCCTCTTATACGATATGCGCTCACCACGAACCGCTTTTGCAGTCTAAGAAAGCGAACTTTGATGCGTCGCACGAGCTGGAGGAGTTGCTGCTGGAGGACAACCCATTGCGGGCGAGACAGCGCAAAGAGCGAGACATCAGCAGCTTGAGCGCTGAGATGAGGCAGATGGAAGAGCAGTACGTCACTAGGCTTCTTTCGCCGAACTCTATTGTTTGACATGCTGCTTGCTCACCTGGACTGTATTTAGATTTACGCCGTACGACTTCAAGAAGATGCACCGCCGGTCATACTACCCACAGACCCAGATAATCTCTACGGTCACTGCGACGTCGTCAACAGGGCCTACATCCTCACGCCCGGTCACACCAATGACGATCGGCAACGACGGTATGCACGACTACTCCTACAACCAGAAGCCAATAAACGACGAGATGGGTATGGGTATGGTCGAGTCCCCTGTTGTCGAGATGGCAGACCTCAGCGAAAAGGGCCATTAAGGCCCCCATACCCTTCGCTGCATCTGCGGTGCGGCAAGTTCCGTACTGGGCCAGAGCGGCGAGACTTTGATACCAGTTCGTCCGCGGCGGACTTGGCCCTCCTCATCTCATCTGTGCATGTCTTGTTTGTTCACGTCTCGCTCTTCTGGCGTAGTCTGCGCTTCATCTATCGATATCCAATCACCTCCACCGCATCCTTCCCGCCCCTATCCATATCCATTAAACTATCCTATCTGTATATGAACCCGCTCCCCCTGTCATCGACATCCCGGCCGCAACCACACGCATATCATGCCTTGGATCCCGATCCCTATGACCCCTCATCGTGTTATGCCCTTCACGCTCGCTCACGCATCTAGCTGTACACCCTACTTCCTCTATTCCGCGAAGAGCCCTTCCCTCTCTGCCCCCTTCCCCCTTCTTCGTCCGAGTCTGCGGCGTATAGTACCCTGGTTAATAGTGCGTTAGCGCACGTCTTCTGCTTGTGTCTACTATTGTCATCGTTACTTCTTCTCTGGACCCGCGGGTTGTGCCATACGTAGCACTGGCAGCTTCCAATACCATCGGTTTTCGTGGTATCGACTGTACATGTCTCGATGGCGATGGCTTGCGGTGCTCCCTTCTTGCGACTTTGCGCCCCGTCCCTGTTTCTTGGTATACTCTACACGTCCGCCTAGTTCTTTCGCTTCTCGCTTGTATGGATTTGTGGACCGCGGCGCGTGTGGTCTGCACTGTCGAAGCTCGGCTTCGGCGGGTTCAACTTCCTGGATATCCGATTCTCTTTTCCCTGCGCCTGGATATATGCATCGTATACATCACGCATCTACACACCCTCCCTCACCCAGATCCCTCTGTTTTATAGCAAAAGTGAAGAAGTCTGTTGTTGTCCATACCCCCCGTTTCTGCATGACTACGTCGCAACGTAGCACCTGAATATACCTGCACAACCTGCGTCTGTCTATATATACCCTGATCCGTTCTACCCCCCTGCGTAGCCTTGGCGAAGCCCGTAAAGCAATGTGTCGACTTATGTCGATCGGTCGAGGATGTTGTCTTATGTATCTACGGTTCATGTAGGCGGGACTGTTACGCCTCCCGGACATACGGCTGCATACAGAGTGACCGAGCAATGGAAGGCAGTACCGGTCAAGGCTGCGGTAAATGATTACTTGCAAGGTAGGCAGTATCCGTTGCGAGGAAATTGCAAGAAGTCATGGGGGATCGCTTGGAATAAGTTACTTCTAGTATACAGCGCGAGATTTGGCGAACCCTTGTACAACCCAACCCGTGTAAGTATATGTTCTCTACGTTCACTCTACTTTATGCTTGTTAACAGTGGTAGCTGCAGTCCCGTTTGGCTCAGTGCTTCGGCGCTGGGAAGCGGAAGGTTTGGTGCTCCCGCGCGAGGTCGCAGCGGTGTAGAAGAGCGAGCCGAGGAAGACCATGCCCGCTCCGACACCGAGCTGCGCGTTCCAGCCGTTCCCGAACCACCACACGCTGAAGCAGAGGCTGATCGCTTTGCGCGCGGTCAGGACGAGGTTCGTCGATACGGATGATACGTGCTATGGGATGTATCTGTCAGTACCACATATATGTATACGACGAGATATAAACGTACGGAGCTGAGCTGGTTCACGCCGGACACGCATGCGAGCTGCGTGAACATGTTGGCGACGAGGACGGCGTACGGGATGTAGGGCGCGAAGCTGCCTAGGGCCTCTTCTGAGAAGGGCGCGATGGAGGCAGGGTTTGCAAGACCGCGGAACCCGCGCTTGAGGTCGGAGGTGAAGAAGAGGAATATCGGCAAGGACAAGCAGTGCTGGGAGTGGTATACGGTCAGCCTGGGGACGAGGAAATCGCGGGTGGAGCGTGGCTACCGTGTAGAATACGCCTTCCCTCCAATGAGGGCCGTACTTCGTGTATGTGCGTTCCTGGAGGACGCCTAGGACGCCGGTGAGGAGCAGGGAGAAGGTGAGCATGGCGATACCGATGGTGTATCTGCCTAGGTCCGCTGGGGTATCGGATGCTTTGGAAGATGAGGGTCGAGATAGCGTGGCGAGGATGACACCAGCAGATACGAATGCCACTGCAGCCTGCAAGTCAAGGAGTCAGTATGTCAGGTCAGACAACCTACTCATGCAACCGCTGAAGCCAACTGTCATTCCCTCGTTTCCTAGGCTACGAAATCGCCCACAACTGGTGTATGGCACTTACGATTTGTGCTAATGAATAGCGCTTCTTCATGACAAGATACCCCAGGAGCATCGAAACCGCAAGACCTATTTCGCTTGTCAGTCGTTGATCGGTGAGGGACAAGTAGCCTACGCACCGGCAGAGCGGAATACAATCTGTATTGTCAGTGGGACAGAGAAGGCGAATACCCAGTTATTCATCAAGGAACCCGAGGTCAATACGACGACTTGTAGGGCCCAACTACGTAGGGGAACATGCCGAGACTTCAAGCGAGGTAGTCTGCCGTTCTTCGGGAACACCAGAAATGACGGTAACATTTGCATCGTTATGAATAGCATCTGGGAGAAGGTGAGCGTTGTCCCTGCGTCGAGTCAGTTGTCTGATAGGGCAGTAGGGTACAAGGGGAGCAGGAGTTCCGTACCGATGTGTGCGTCCATCTTCAGTAGCTGCTCGTATGACCAGACGTTTCTATGCAGAGGCACTCATCTTGCATTTCTCCCATATGCGCGGACAGAAGAATGTACTGACGAGCAACACCCTCCGAAAACGAGGCTTAACATAAGGCTGTAGTCGACCAAGGATAGCGCAACTGCCTTCGACACGTTCGCGTTCCCATTCTCCTGTATCTCTACGGGCTTCTCGCCTAGGCCTGCTATCTTTGCATCCCCATTGCTGGCAGCTTCATCCTTGACGGCATGCCTTGCTTTCAGCTGGCCGTTCTTCGTATGTTTTGCCATGGTGACACCGGGGAGAAACTGAGAGCGAGATGTGAGGTAGCTGAGCTCAGGAGATGAGACATGGAACAGAACAAAGATGGATGGTAATATATAGCCTCGAGACGGGGAACGCCCACGACGTGGTCGACGTGGGTCCTCAAGTGACCGCTGTACCTCTCCGCCGCCGTCTCCGACACCGAACAGCAAGGGGCGGTGGGAGTCTTCCCCTGCTGACTCAGCCACCATATATGGCAACTGAGGCTGGCTCGGAGCACGTGGGTTTGCATTTTCGCACTCTTCGCGTCCCTGGCGTTTCGTCTGTTTCTCTTGAATCGTTCGCTTGTCTTGCCTCCTGGACCCTGCCTGGCTACGGCGCACCCTTCACGATGCCGGAAGCACGTCTGGTCGACTCGAAGACCACCTTCAATGCTTTCAGCCACATCCTTGATGCCCGCATACTCCGCGCGCTCGCGGACATGGGCTTCGCGAGGCCTACGCTCGTCCAAACAAAAGCTATCCCGCTAGCATTGGAAAACCGCGATATACTGGCTCGTGCGAGGACTGGGAGTGGGAAGACTGCTGCGTATTGCATCCCGGTTGTCCAGAAAGTCTTGAATGCCAAGTCGGTGAGTCCTTTCTCTACATGTAGTTTGCACAAGCATACTCTGTTCATCCGTGTCTTGGAGCGCTGCTTTCAACCGCATGTGTTCACTTTGACTTTAGACATGGGTGTTCATTACTGAATTTCTCGTGTGTTTGTTAGAACCTATCCGCTGAGGACGAGATGCGACAAGTTACCCGTGTCCTGATTCTCGTCCCGACCCGCGAGCTGTCTGAACAGGTTGCGGGGCATCTGCACAACCTTCTGACCTACTGCAGGGACGACGTAACCGTCGCCAACGTCTCTACTGGAACGGCGACTCACCTCCAGAAGTGAGTAAGTCGTTTCGACCTGTCTTTGAGGACGCAGGTCTTTGACGACTAGTTAGAACACAGCTGTCAGACAACCCCGACATTGTGATTGCTACACCCTCTCGTGCGCTCGCGTTACTCCAATCGAAGGTGCGCTTTGATATTGTTCATCGTCCCATAGCTGTCCTAACACCTTGTAGAACCTGTCGCTCAACGCACTCGAGTCGCTTGTGATCGACGAGGCAGACCTCATCCTGTCATATGGACATGATGAGGATGTACGGCAAATCTTTGGCGGAGGGTATTTGCCCAAGGTGTTCCAGTCATTCCTCATGAGTGCGACTATGACCGAGGACGTGGAAGCACTCAAGGGTCTGGCTTTGAGGAGCCCAGTGAGTGGCAAATGTCCATGCTAGCCTTTGGTTTCCTCATTGTTCCGTAGGCTATCCTTAAACTGGAAGAGGAGGAGGACGAAGCAGCCAACCTCACTCAATATTCTGTCAGGTCTGTACTGATCATGGATCATCAGTCACCGTCCGTCTGACTTCGTGTCTCAGGTGCTCCGAAGTCGACAAGTTCCTCTTAACATACGTCATCCTGAAGCTTAAGCTCATCAAGGGCAAGTGCATCCTCTTCGTGAACGACGTAGACCGGTGCTACCGCCTTAAGCTCTTTCTCGAGCAATTCTCCATCAAGAGTTGTGTACTCAACTCGGAACTTCCCTTGAACTCGAGGTGAGAGGACCGCAGCAATAACTGTCTGTGCTGGTCTGACGAGATGTAGATACCACACCGTGCAAGAGTTTAATAAGGGTGTCTACGACTACATCATCGCATCTGATGAGAGCTCTGGCCGGGCAGAGCAAGATTCCGAGGATGAGGCCGACGTACCAGAAGCCGAGGAAGCGGAAGAGGACGATGATGAATGTAAGAACTGTTTCTCGTCGACATTCGTGCAATGCTAAGGAAGCGTGCAGTCATGGCTTCACAGCGTGAGCCTGAAGCAAGTGGCTCACAGTCGGCGGACGAAGATGCTGAGGCGAGCAGCTCTAAATCCCTGAAACGCAAAAAGCGGGCGAGTTCCCCTGCCCCCGACACCTCCTCGAAGTCAAAATCCAATAAACGGAGACGGAGAAAGGGCGGCGTGGACGCCGAGTACGGCGTATCCCGCGGCGTCGACTTCGTGGATGTCTCCTGCGTCATCAACTTCGATCTCCCGACCTCCTCGAGGGCTTATACACATCGAGTTGGGCGCACGGCACGCGCAGGGAGGACTGGTATGGCGCTCTCGTTCGTCGTCCCGAAAGATCAGTGGGGCAAGAACAAGGTCGTCGGGTGCGTCGAGAGCGCAAAGCGCGACGAGGAAGTGTTCGCGAGGATTGAGAAGGAGCAGGCTGCGCGGGGCAGCCAGATCAAGGACTACAAGTTCGATATGAAGCAAGTCGAGGCGTTCAGGTATCGAATGGAGGATGCGTTGCGGGCCGTGACGAGGAGCGCGATCAAGGAGGCACGGATCAAGGAGCTCAAGTCTGAGATCCTGAACTCGGACAAGTTGAAGGTACCGTATTCAGTCGCAGGAGCCCTAGGTCTAGCCCGCTGACTGTGTCTCGGTCATAGGCACACTTCGAGGACCACCCGCTTGACTTGGAATATCTGCGACACGACAAACCACTACATCCGACGCGCGTGCAGTCGCACATGAAGCATATCCCGAAGTACCTCCTGCCACGGATCGCGCCAGTCCCTGGTGCAGAAGGTACGGCAAACGGCCACGGGCAGCCGGCAGCAGCTGCAGCCGGAGATGTTGCTTTCGTGCCATTCAACAAGAATGGCGCTCGCGGTCGGGGCAGAGGACGTGGCAGAGGCCGAGGTGGTAGAGGCGGCGGTGGTGGTAGAGGCGGGAAGAAGAAATCGAACCCTTTGAAGTCGTTCAGCTGATACTTTGCCTGTTACCTGTACATGCTCGGTTTCCGTTGCACGCGAGTCGTCATATAGAGGACTTCTTTCACCCAAAATACCGCGTCCGGTTTGGAGAAGATTTGCTCGACCGCTTGGTGGAAGTCTGCGCGTGAGCGAGCATGTGCGACACCCAGGCGACACCGTTCAGCCACCGACGCGTCAAGCGTCTTCGGCGTCTGCGCGAAAGTAGGTTGTGAGTTCTTGTCCCAGTCCTCCATCCCTTCCTGAACCTCGAGCTCTTCCCTCTGTCATCCTAGCTGTCTACGCCAATACCAGTTTGCTGCTCCTTGAATGACTGAAAATCTCTACGCGTCATGCGCCGAGGTGCTCTCGGTATGCCAGGCCAACAAGGACAACCTCGAAGCCCTGCTTGACCCCGAGACTGGTTTTGCACCCAGGCTGCGTCAAATATGCAACCAACAGTACGTCGAAGTTGCTTGTTCACGGTACTCTAATTTGAGCTGTGTAGGTTGCTAGAGCTGAATGATGAGGCTACGACCGAAACTAGCGTGCAGGAGCTCGATGCTCTGAAGATGGAAAGCGACACATGGGCCCTCCTCCAGGCATTGATGTCGTACGTTGGCTCGCTCTGCTATTACAGACACGTCTAGTGAATTAGATTATAGCTTGCGCAAAACAACCCCGCCCGAATATCCCCATCCTGGCGACCTCCTAGCCATCAACCCTTACACGCCACCAGCCACGCTCGCGAATTCCATCATGCACGCGTCTCCCCTGCTCTCCGCTCTCGTTGTCGTGCGCGAGTGGTTACATGACTCCGCGCCCCTCCCCGCAGCCCCCGGCGCGACGAATGGGTACTGGCGGTTCACGCGGAATGCGGTTCTTCAGGGTAAGAGGACGGGGCGCATGGGGGTTGGTTTGGTTGGCGAGCTCGACCCCGACGCGGCGAGCAGGGAGGCTAAGGATGGGAAGGGCTTGACTCCCGATGATGCGGTGCGTTTGACTTCTCAGCGGCTCCTCCAGACGTAATATCGGGATGCGGTCGCGGCCGGTAGAATACTGACTGTTCAACGTGTCGCAGGCATACGAGAAGACGGTTCTGCAAGCACTGTATGCTCATGTTCGTGCGGGTCAGCTGGATGAAGCGGTCGAGTTGTGTCGAAAGTCGCAGCAGCCGTGGCGAGCGGCGAGCATTCGGGGTGCGTTGCTGTTCCAGTGGCATGCAATCGGTGAGTGCTCCCAGCGAGTGTAACGCGCTGAGTGGGTGGCTAATCTTGGGTACCCATAGCGAACGAACCTAGGGACGAGGACGCGATGGACGACGAGGATGCGGACGACTCACAACAGTGGCGAGGGAACGTCCGCAGGCGAATGTGGAAGAATACCTGCGAGCGTATTGCGCTGAATGTGTGTGGTGTGTCTTGACTAGTCTGGTTGCCTCATTATTGATGTCTTCGCATCCCAGCAAGACCTGCCGCCTGCTGAGAGAGCCTTGTATGCTGCTCTCGCACCCAGCGCCACAACGTCCATTGTGTTGAAGGCCCACTGTCGAACATGGGAAGACCATCTATGGGCTCTAGTCAGCGTCGCATGCGAAGAGCGACTAAGCGCGGGTCTTGCAAAGATTCAGCGGGAGTGTTTCTGGGAAGGGGGCTTGGGTGCGCTCGAACACGGGGCAACCACTACATCTGACGGACAGGCTTCGGACCCTGGAGATGAGGAGTCATGGGAGGAGGACGTGTTGCAGACGTTGAGTGCATTGTCAAATGTGCAGGTCTCGATGGGTGAGTGATTCCATCCAGATGGTTGCGCTCGGCTCATACATGAAACCGCCTTGCTACCAAACAGTGCGTCTGCTGACCATCCGTACCACGTTTCGCAACTGCACATCATACTCGACCGCACGGATGAATTGTTGGAGTCGTTCGCGAATGGGTTACAGGAGGGTCTATATCTCTCCGCACCCGAGTAAGTTCGCATTTAGTTCACACTGGACACACCGCTGAGCTTTGTCACAGATACCCCGCCATGACGCGCTTCTTCGCGCATTTGTGCCTCTTCCTTCAAATGATCGACATGCCAGTATCTCCGTACGCAACCCAGATCATCTTGGAGGCATATCTTCAAGTCCTTGAGGTGAGAATCGGACTTAACTGTACCCTGTGGATTGGGAATCTCAACATGGTCTATTGTGTAGAATGCTGGCCAACGGGATCTGATCGCTATGTACGCCGGAGCATTGGGCGACAATGCAGTGGAGCGTTATGCTCTCTTCCTCACCTCTCTCGAGCTATCCGGCGATGCCCATGAACGAAGGCTTGCCCTCACGCGAGCCAAGGACCATGGTCTTGATGTGGAGCGGGTCGCTGTTGTCACGGCGGAGCGCACCATCGAGAAAGCCTTCACAGTACGTCCATGCCGTGGCCTTCGACGATAGACCGATAGAGAGAGGACCTTACTGCTTTGCCAGATCCTTCCTCCAGCCAAAGGACCACTACCTTCCATCATTGGGCTGGAACCGGCACCCACAGATGCGGAATGGTTGCTATTGCGTTCGATCGAGTGGACAACGTTCTTCGAATCGACATATGATACGGCACTCGAGCAAGCCAACGTCATCCTGCGGTACTTCCTTGGTACGTACTTTGCAGTATACCCACGTCTCCTCATATGACGGAAATATGTTCTTTGCCAGGTCGTGGCCGATTACAACTGGCGAAGAATCTGCTTGAAATGCTTCCTCCTGAGCTCGGTACCCTGCAAGATCCAGAAGATCAGGCGACAGAGTATATGCACTACCGACAATTCTTCGGTGTCTGGGAAACATTTGCCCGAGTCGTGGAGTGCCAGGCTCTTGAACAGCCTCAGATGAACAAGGAGACCCGCGTAGCATGGTTAAACGATTACAAGGGGCTGATCGAGCAAGCGAGAGAAGACACGATTAAACTACTGACGACCGACTGGCTCATCTCTGAACTCGAGGTCAACAATGGTGAGTTGCTTGAACACATGGCGTCGAGTGCATAGAAGCTGATACTAGATATCTTCTTGTAGGCGATCGCAGGCGCCGTGACCTTGTTCGCATCCGGCAGATATACATCCCCGAGCTCATCATCCGCCTGCATTCCATCCTGGTCAACTCGCGCAGTCGGATACATGAGTATGTATCTTCCTCCGAAACGTTGCACTACGACCGTAGCTCACATCCGTGTCTAGGAACATCAAGCACGCGCTGTCCCTCGTAAACATCGTTGCCGATTCGCGGTATAGACTGTACGACGACTTCTCGAGTCAAGACGGACGCAGGTTGGGTGATTACCTGGGCGCTGTCCGACAGGCGGTCCTTGCGGGCCTGGAGGGCGGAGGATCGGATCCCTTCAGAGTGTTGTCCCTGTAAATTTGCTCCTGTACTCGTACCTTCCTTGGTGAAGATGCTCTCGACTCCTTGTATCAGCACAAGCTACCATTGCCCGTCTGAGTGCACTCTTGCATTAGACCAACTACTGAGCTACCGGTAAGAAGCATATGGATATCGACCAATCGATGGTCTGTAGTACAAGGAGAGTATGGTATTCCAAGAAACTGGGTAGTCTTCCAGTAAATAGATATTCAACCCCGTGATCTTCTGGTCGTGCGGCGCTGCACTTCGCGACAACGTTTGGAAGCATTGTAGATTGCTTCCATCCACGCCTGACACTCCCGGACTGAAGTCGCACGCAGCCCGACACTGTCGCCTCCGCGAGGGTAAGCCACAACAAGTTGGAATGCCTGGTCGTCTGGTATCGTCGTTCAGTTTATATACTGCATAGATGGGGCGGCATCACTGACCTCGGGCACCTGGTGCCTCGTGAACCTCTACCTCGGCCAGGGACAAGGGCTGGGGGCAAACATAGTCAGTGACATGCATGCCTACAGGAAGAGCTTCATCATACCATGCGGTACAATGACTTCGTCGACTCTTCGGTGAGCACGAGAATATCGTTGCACAAGAAAGCGCGCAGCTTGCGCCCGCTCTTCGCCTTCATGAGTATACCTTCTTTGAGCAGCTTTCGTGGACCCATGTAACGAGTTGGCGCAGTCAAGTCAAGGCGGCTGAGAAGTAACTGTAAGCTCTTCCGAGACATAGCGGTCGGACAGAAAGCACGCACCCCTGTCCAACCCAGAGATCCCTGGAGATCTCCTTGAGACGTTCCCGGCCTTCCTGCTGACGGATGGTCTCGTTGATATGCCCGAGGACCTTCTCCGCCATCTGTCGCGCCCGCTCAACTTGAGTGCGGTCCTCACCAGGTTCAGTGTAGTGGATGATCTGTGGGAACGTGTCACGCCTGTTCTATAACCCGACCACCTGTCTTACCTGTTTGAACAGCAGCGGATAACGGGTGATGCGCTGCACTAGACAAGCCGTCAGCAACCATGATATAATGAGACCGGATACGTTACTTACTCGGAACCAACAGATAGCTAGACAGATCCAGGTTCCTGGCAGCGGGATCATCTCGGAGTCTCTGCCGCGACTATCAGTTCACGGAGACATCTACAATGGCGAGTACTGACCTGCAGGGTATTGAAAAACTCTGCATTCGACTCGCGCAGCGACTGCAAAACCTTGATCGCCGTAGCTTGGTTGACGCAGTAGTCCTATGTGCCGCCGTTGAGGAACGATTAATGATACTACTGTTCAGAAACTGACCATATAGACATTGAGATTAGCCATGCTGGTCTCCAGTATGTCGCCGATCCTGTCAATATACAAGCGGCACTCCTTTTGCCTCTCTTCCAAAGAGCTCAAGAGCGTCTACGAGAGAGTATGAGTAAATGAGACGCATCGAATTGCGAGCTTAAGTACCGTATTCATCAAGAGGATGTCTTCCACGTTGGCGAAGATCAGGGTCCTGGCCTTCTCGTCCAGAATCGACAGAACATTAGCGTAGAAATGCTGCAATATCTTCAGTTAGCTCAGCGGGGATGACGCAGCATACATCCTGCATACCTCCACAATCAGCTGGAGGTCTCGAACATATGCGGCCTCAGTCGCAATAAGTTCGAAAATCGCCTGTGGTCAAGTCAGCGCACAAGTGTAGTGGGTTGGAGCATCACTGACCTCCTGGCGGCGGCGTTCACTACTTGGGATCCCTTCCAACGCAGACTTATCGACGAGGCTTGCCCATGACTGCAAGGTATCACGTCAGACGTCGACCTTGCAGGAAAAGTGACATGACATACGGAACCGAATGCGGCATCTGCTTCCGGAGAAGGAGAAGGCTCCCTCTGCAAAATTGGTGCAGATATCGTGGGACGCACTGAGACCTGTTCGCCGTCGTTCGCAGGCGTCCTTCTGCCGAAAAAGTGCAAGAATGACGAATGCGACTGTGAGCGAGTCGCTTCTTCAGAGTTCGACACCGTCGGTGTCAAGGTCGCAGATGCGAAGGACGACGATGTCGGGCTAGAGCTGCTCTCTACTGATGCTATCGACAGCCTGTTCATCGAGAGATGGCTCTGCCTGAACGCCTCGTACCGTTCGTACGCATCGTCCAGCCGCAGTGAATTATTCGGCGAATCCGAATCTGGAACAGGCGGCAGATCCTTATGTGGTGAGGGAGGTGCTCGAGACCTGTCAGGCACCGCTGGAGCTGGCCGACGCCGCCTGCTCAGCCTTCTTGCAGGCCGCGGAGGTGGCTGAGCTTCTTGCTTGATGATGAGCCCCGCTGCCTCCAGCACTCTCTGACGCTCTGCAGCCCGAGCTTCTCGATCTTGTCGATGAGTCTCTTCGTCTTGCTGATCTTCGTTGTCAGAATCGCTTGACTCCGATTCACTGGCAGTCACGTAGTCCGAATCGGTCCCGTCCTCTTCAAGCTCCTGGGGCTCGACGACTAGCGGAGACCCGGTATCTTTCACGGTGGGAGCCTCGATCAGGCTATTTGCGTCCGTGGGTATCGAGCTTGCACTGGCAGGCTCAATCGGCGCTGTCACAAGTACTATCGGGGCGCAAGGAGTTTGTTATTGTCCGATATTCAGTTGAGAGATACATGCAAAGGAAAAATTAGAGACACTTCAGCCTGCCGGTAACGTAAACAAAAGGACCGGGGGAAGTGAGTTGAATGGCTGACTAACCATCTGCGAGTGCGAGATAAGCAGCAGGGACAATGAACACCACCCCGCCCTGTTCCGCCTTCCACCAATCCGCATCTGATTTGTCGACGATTGTCAACTGGTCCCCTTCTGAGAACGGCAACTCGTCTGCATTGCTTCCGTTGTAGTCGTAGAGTGCATGAGCGATCGCTGAAAGGGATGTTCAGAGCGTTGCTACGAATCGGACATACACCCACAACTTACCCGGCGTAAACTGCTCAACGTAAGTCTTCGGGAAGAACCCTGTCTTGCCATCCCGGACAACCGTCCCATACCACCAGTCACCGCCAGATTTAGAGGGGTGTGCGTTGAGGATCAAGTTCTCGCCAAAGCCTAGATTCGGGGTGAGTAACATTCCTGCACAGACAGACAACTAGACCTACTCAGTTCTTCCGGTCGCTGAGCCTCGTAAGCATAGAGCGATCGAACGCGATACTCTTTCAGAGCAACCAGTCAGTGGAGGTCATGTAGACAGACAAGGAGACGGCCCACCGGTCGCCATGTCAACGTCCTCAAGGGCATTATCATCAGAGGCGTTGACTTGAATTTGAGGAACAGGCGTAACAGCATCGTCTATGTCCTCGATGCCCTCCTCCACTGTCGTCGGCAGAGGTTCGGACGGGAAGCGTTGCATCGCTGCTCCTTCAGCAGCCAGTCCCGCATACCAGTCAACAGACTCACGGTTGCTGTTTCTCGGGGTTGAGTCCATGGACGGCAGCTCAACTGGTGCAGGGGGTGCGACTGGTGCCGGCGGAGATGGCGTACGGGGGGCTGCACTAATGTGCGGAGGAGGTGCGGTGTCTCCCAGAACCTTGCCAGAGATAGGAGCCGCGCTACGGTCGTTGGTCTGCGCCTTCCTCAGCTTCCTACCGGCCTGGATGGCATTCAGCAGTGCGCTTCGATCCCCAGTAGCAGTGGGAGCAGGTGCTGCCACAGGTGCGGCGGGAGGAGGAGGGCCTGCCGGTGGCGGCGGTGGAGGAGGAGGAACACTGCCAGCAGTGGTTATGTTGGTAGACATGGGAGGTGCGGACGGAGGAGGAGGCGGAGGCGGAGGAGGCGCCGGACTCGATGGTTCAGACGTTTTGGCAGGACCCGACGCTGCCGCCGACTGCGGCCTGGAAGGTGGAAGGATGCTGCCGAATAGCTGCTGAGCGATCCTGTTGCGCGTATCCCTCGAGGAATCAATCTCATCCTCGCTGCTGTCGTCCTCGTCCTTCTCCTTGATCTCGTCCCAATCGTCATCATCGTCTGCCGGCGCAGTGTGATATGTGGTCTTGACGGCGGGCGGCGCTGGGCTCGCTGACGAAGGGGGAATAGGAGGCGCCGCAGGCGGTGAAGCTGCCTGGCTCTTGAAGAAGGGGTTGGTGCTGCCATTGGGGACAGATGCGGCAGGTGAGGGCGTGGCACTTCCACCCTCCTTCATGAGGCGGCTGAACGGATTGGTAGAGCCACCGGAAGATGTGGGTGCGGGTGGGCTGGCTACAGGGGGTGCCGGCGGCGGGGGCGGCGGGGGAGGTGCAGCTGGGGCAGCGGCAGGCTCAGGCGCGACTGGAGCAACAGGAGGCTCAGGCTCACGAGCAGGGGGCGCAGGCGGAGGCACGGGCGCAGATAGGGCAGGAGCAGGAGTCGAAGCAACCGGCGTAGACCTCTGCTGGGCTTGTTCGGCAAGCATGCGGCGTCGAGCCTGATACTGCTCCTCTGCCAAGCGCGCTTCCTCCTCTTCTTGCTCAAGTTGCCTCAACCGGGCAAGGCGTTCGCGTTGCTTGCGTAGAGCCTCCTCCCGAGCACGAAGAGCTTCTTCCTCCGGGTCGACGGTAGGCACGGCCGGTGCTGCAGGAGCAGCAGGGGCGGCGGGCGGCGCAGGTGCCGGAGCTGGAGCTGGAGGCGCGGCTGAGGTGGTAGCAGAGGGCGTCCGCGGTGCAGGGGGACGCGGCGCAGCACCCTTGCGAGGTGGAGGAGGCGCAGGAGGCTTCGCCTTAGAAGGCGGAGGTGGGGTCGGCTTGGGCGTGGGCACCTGGGAAGAGGCAGAAGGAGCCGGAGCAGGGGCGGCCGGAGCAGAGGGACCCGTAGGAGAAGTAGGAGACTTGCCTTCCTTCAGGGCCTTCTCGCTCTCCAGACGCTCTCGACGAAGGCGCTCGCGATTCTCTGCTTCAAGCTCAGCCTGCTTAGCCTTCTCCTCCGCTTCCTTCTTCTCCTGCGCGAGACGATCCTCGACACTAGTATCGACCTGCGACGGGGAGGGTGACGGAGCCACAATACCTAGAGCTGCCATACGCTCCCTGATGCGCTGCTGAGCAAGCTGCTGCCGCTCCTCAGCAGTGAGTGCCTTCTTAGGAGCAGACGGCGCAGGCGGCGGCGGGCGAGCAGCAGTGGTCGTCGGAGCAGGAGGAGGGGGAGGGGCTTCACGTGCAGCAGGCGGGGTTCGTGGACGGTCGTAGTCACGATCCCTATTGCGCGAGTAAGGCCTGTCGCGGTCATAATCCCTGTCGCGGTCGTAGTCCTGGTTGCGGCGGCTGTCGCGTTCAAGGCTGCGTTCGCGACCACGGTCGTCCCGATCGTATGCGCTCCGTGGTCTGTCATAATCGCGGTCACGGTCGTAGCGCGAGGAAGAGTAGCGATCGTCCCGGTCATCGTAACGGCCAAACCGTTCATTGCGCCGATCGCGCTCACGAGCCCACTCCCGCTTCTCGCGTTCTTTGCGCTCTTCACGATCCCTGATTCTCCGCTCGAGGTCGGGCAGCTTGTCGTGCATGAGTTCCAAGAGCTCGCGTTCCAGCTTGCGGCGCTCGTCATCCTTCGCAGGCGAACGCGGTCCCCGTGAGACATACTCGAGATCCTCTTGTACGTGCTTGACGCGGTATCGGAGTTCGGACATCTCTCGCTCTAGAGCGTCGTCCTCCGCAGTGCGAGCAGCGTTCTCCTCTGAGACCCGATCGAGCAGCTTCGCGGTATTCTCGAGCTGACGCTTCATGTCGTCGAGGTCTGCAGCGGGGCTTGCGCTCTCGCTAGTCGTCCGGATAGCAGCACGATCTACGTGACGACTCCGAGGTTGGTAGAAGCCACCGGCAGGAGTCTCGTCCTTGAACTTGTACACGGTTGCATCTTTGCGTCCCCCCGCGCCGGCGGCATTGGCATGGAAAGAACGTTCTCGCTGATACGAAATTGGACCAGCATCTGGCCCCGCAGGTGAACGCGCGCGGGTGTCATTCTTCAGGATATCCTTCAATACGTCGACGGAAGACTCGAGATCCCGATGCGACGGGGGCACTAGCTCTGGAGGAAGGACGTCGGGTATCTCGTTGCCGTTCAACTCTGCTGACAATGAGTGGCAAGTATGGTATTTGCAGGAAGACACGTACTTCTGTAGATGAGACCCATAGCGACATGGAACTCAGGCAAGTTGAGTTTGCCCCGATTATCAACATCCGCGAGAGCCCTGCAGCCGAGTTCAGCATGGAAGTGCGCATGAACAGGCTTGCACTCACCAAATCTTAGCCAGATCATTCCTATCCAGCCCACTCTGACCAAACACCTCAAGCGCAGTCTGGCCATTGATGAAGCCTGTCCCTTGCGAGTCCCAAGCTCTGAATATCTGATCGTAGTTCTTCTTCTCCGCCTTCGACAGGGCCCAAGGAATGCGCGGCGTAGCATTGCCGCGTTGTGCTTGATTGTGCTGCTGGAACGATTGCTGCAGATTGAAGCCGCTTTGCTGCTGCTGGAACTGGGGCGCCCCGGCAGCATTGTACGGTGCGGAGGTGTTGGCAGGAAGGAAGGTGTTCGTCATCATCGTCAGCCTGGGGTCTACGAAGCCCGTCATCTGGGGGACGAGCGGTCGCATCCCACCAGCTCCCGGGAAGCCCGTCGCCTGCGCAGTTAGCGGTGACAGGCCGGGAGAGCTGCTCATGAAACGGTTGGGCTGCTGTGCGCCAAGGAATCCGCTGTTCTGCACATTCTGAGGTTGCTGTTGTTGTTGAAACTGTGAAGGAATGGGAGGTACTGGGGGCGGTGGGGCGCGTTGCTGGAAGCCCCCGCCTGGAAAGCCCGTCGGCTGAGGCTGCAACTGCTGTCCGGGAAACCCTGTTGGCTGGGATTGTAGCTGCTGCCCAGGAAACCCTGTTGGCTGAGGTTGTAGCTGCTGTCCCGGATATCCTGTTTGTTGCTGCTGGAAACCCTGCTGGCCAGGAAAGCCGGTCTGCTGCTGCTGCTGGCCGGGGAATCCAGTCGGCTGAGGCTGCTGGAATCCGGGACGCTGCCCAGGGAAACCGGTCGGCTGAGGAGGGACCTGTTGGAACTGCTGGGGGTTATACCCCGTCTGCATGGGGTACTGGTAGCCCTGTCCCCATTGCGCCATCGGGAAAGGTCGTCGATGTCGAGCGAGTCGTTGTCGGAGGTCAAGACAGATGGCGCATTGGCGCCCATTACGCATGGATTGAGCGTCATTCTCCCCTACTGCGCTAGGGCACGGCTCAACTCTCTCTACCTATGTATGATACTCAAGAAACCCAACAACGGCTTGGAATTGAGACTCATCATCCTGATACTTAGAGGGCACGGAAGGTGGGGTAAGAACGTTATGTTTGTTACATTTAGAAAGCTGCCAGCAGAGTGTTACATTTATGTAGAAAGCTGCAGAGCTACGAGAGTACATGTGGGACTACTGCTACACGGTGGTGTACGACGATGTCTACGTATGTACGACTCTCACCTGCAAATGTCGAGCTCACAACCGGAATCTGACTCAAAGTGGTGAACCTAGAGAGGAAAGATACCAGTCAGTACACCTGCAGACGAGATGTGACAGCACGGCGACAAAAGATCAGAGAACCGCGTCTCGACAATGACCAACTCCCAGAGGAAGCGGCTCTCAGACGGCACTTCCTAATTGCATTCGGTTGGAGATCATCCGAGGAGATGTAGGAATCGTAGCAAAAAAGAGATGGACACTCACCAACGGCATGACACGACGTTACATAGTGAACTCGACCGAACTTGACAACACCGACACAGCAAACCCCGACTCGTAATGGTCACGGAAGTCAGTATCTAGGAAGACGGCGTCAGCATACTGATACAACGACGCGACACGGAAACGAAGAATCAGTGGTGCAAAATGTTTGGCTGTTTGCTTTGCCTTCTCGTCACAGCCGCAGCTACGACTGGGGCGGCAGCGTTCTCATCATCGAAGGAAGTAAGAAAGATCACTCACTGTCTGCCCATCTAACCTTTGGGATAGTGTAGGACGACTTCACGCTGAGCCTGAGCTGTGAGCGACTGGAGAGAGCAGGAGAAAAATGAAGAGCGCGACGAAATCACCCCCATATATAGTCTACTTGACTCCACGTGGCTTGCACGTGGCAGTCTGACGCCTGCGAGAGTCATGGCGAAGCCGCCAACACGAAGTCTCGCTTTGGAGTATGGACTGTCGTGGAAGGGAGAGCCTGCAACCGCTCACGGATATGCCAAACGGTGTATTAGAGCATCATAACATATACTCGACGCTCGAAGCCTAGTATAACAAAGCTCGGCTCAAGTGGCCCGTCCATTACCCGCCTTTTCATCCCCTTTCGAGGCCTCTGCCATCTCGAACGCCTCGTACAGCCTCTCGAACCTCTCCAGCAGCACCTCACCAGCACTGGGATGTTCCTCCCATACCGGCACCGCGATTACACCTGGCCGTTCGTTTCCCCATCTATCATTCTCCGACCCAAACCGGAGAAGCTGCACCCTAGAAGCCGTCTTTCCGTAGTAAGAATGCCAGAAGGGGTATTTTACGTCGGTCGGCGAGAGTCGGGGGCAGTTCCTGACGGTGGGGACTGCGCGGAGAGGAACAAGCGCGAGGTGCACCGCGGAGACCGCAGCGGCGTAAAGCGTCATGAGGATGTGCGTCGAGCCTATGAAACGGACCTAGCAAAGGGATATACGGTGAGTATGAGCTCCAATCATTCTCTGGGTTACGAACCACGTAAAAGGCTGTGATCATCAGCCATCGCCAACCGGGGATAGGAATGTTGAGTAGCGAGCTCATGTTCGTCGCGATGACACCAGGGCTGACAACGAGATGGTGTATCTCCCCATGTGGTGCCACCAGCTCTGGCATGCTAGAGGCGCGACCCGTCTCCTGCGCCTCAAGAGTTCGTCTCTCAAGTTCCGCGGCGATAAGCTCTGTTTGGAACTTGGAAGCTTGGTACGAATGCATCGTCTTGGTAAGTTGCCAGTCGTCTGACGGGTCGAACTCAGGTTCGGCGTCCAGGGAAGACATCCACAGGACCCGCGCAGACGAGCCCGATTTCTCGGCGTAAGCGAGAAGCAGATGCTGCACGGAACGATACTAGCACACTGACTGTCAGAGTGATGTGTATGCGAGGCCAAGCAGTGCGACACACCAAAATGTAGTGCCCGAAGACGTTGCATTGCCATGTGTACCCAAGGTTGTCCTTGCTAAGCACGCCGTTCACTTGGATATTGCGGCGCGGATGTTGGCAGGCGTGTATAGGGTATCTGAGCAGGTCCCACGCGAAACCCAAGACATCGAGGTGGCTATATGTTGCGGTACCGGCATTGAATACTAGATGTGAAAGATATTCGTACCTAGAGCAGAACTGTGTGTCAGTCGGCCATATTCAAGATAAACGTTCCTTGATTGTAGGATATCGCAGGACTGCCTGGCGCAAAAGCTCTGAATGGTCCGAGCCGTGCTCGACACTCCTAATTCACGCACGAATACGGTACATCCAGCGAGTGAGGTGCCGCTGGCGAAAAAAACCGACATGACCGAGAGAGGTGTATAAACTCGATGCGGCAGTACTCACTTTTGCGAGACAGATCTCCCAAACTCCAGCACACTTCGCACCGAGGACAGGTCCAGCATTTCCAACTCCAGCCTCGCGTTCTTCCTGAACCTGCGCGCGTATTGCTCCTCCTCCGACCCGGTCCGCAGTCTCGAGATGTGCTTGTCCAGAAGCCCGTACAACTTCGTCCGGGCGTCCTCGGCGCGCTTCAGATCTCTGCAGGCCATGATGATGGTCACGCCGGCGTCCGCATCGAAGGTGTATTCATCAACGATCCTATTGTCCGCGGCAACATTGGCATAAGTCGTGTCGGACACGTCGAGCTTGAAGAAAGGCTGCGCGTCTGGTGGGTTCGGAGAGGATAGCTGAACGAGGAGACGGTGGCAGATCCCGAAGCCAACGCCCCTGCGCATGCACACCGGCGCGTCAGCGATTGATGTCTTTAGACGGACCGGTGTACTTACCCGTTTGCCCCCGTAACAACAATGGCAAGGCCCTTCGACATTTCAGACTTCTATGCGCTGGCGAGTGCACGGAATCTCCGCGTCTACGTGGGGTATCAAGCAGGACGCGAATACCGTCTTAAGACCGCGGTATCTAGGGTAGAGGTATAATCGGTGGGGGCGCCTGGCAGTCTCGAGAGGCTAGAGATGTCGTGGTTGTGAGTAGAAGGGGCAAACTGAGAGGGATATTGTAGCCTCCTCCGTCGACGGTCGTACCACTCCGACTCGTTGCGGGGAAGGCCAACGAGGGAAGTGTATGGGCGCTTATTTCCACCACCACTCTTGACAGAACTTCAGCATCAGAGTGCGGCTCTTCTGCGCCAACTGTCCCAGTCATTCAGCCGTCTTCCGTCCGCTCTTTACTATCGCTTTTACTCTTCGACTCTGGTTAGACTCGGTGATAATACTGGATCTTTGCCCTGCTTGAACATAGACTGTATACCAGCTCCTTTCGACTGTCTCGCAAACCTGTGTTGCGTCAATCTCTCTCGCTTTCGAAAACTCTGCACTCTTAGAAGATGGCCGATAGAAACTCCTCCACAAAGGGCGAAGAGGATGTCGCTGAGATCAAGAAGGCTCTTGCTACTGGGTCTGGGAACCCTCATACCAAAGTGGCCTCCACAGGTGCGTACAATACTGCGACATGTCACGGTGCGCCGAATCCTCTTGATTGCTAACGCGACTCGTAAAATGCCATGTAGTCGCACCCGTTGTATGTTATTGCATGGCCTCGATCCTCATGACGGTCGTGAACAAGGTGCGTTATCTACATTGTCTTTGAAGAGATACAGTCTCATGCAGTGTTCTTCGACGCGAAGTTCGTCGTGTCAGGACACTCGTTCAACATGAACTTCCTCCTGCTATGCATCCAGTCCTCCGTCTGCGTCGCATGCGTCGTGATTGTGAAGAAACTGGGCATCATCTCGTTCCGTGACTTCGACATGAAAGAAGCGAAGATGTGGTTCCCTATCAGTGCTATGCTCGTCGGTGTAATATACACCGGTTCTAAGAGTCTGGTACGTTACTCACTCACTCGACCAGACTCGACCGGAAAGCTTGCTGACGCGGTGTCTCGCATGTCTGAAATAGCAATACCTCAGCATACCCGTATACACGATCTTCAAGAACCTGACTATTATCCTCATCGTGAGGCGACTCGCCTGTCATGCTGAAGACTTATCGCTCATTGCTCTGGTTGGCAGGCTTATGGGAGGTTATCTGGTTTGGTGGCCGCGTTACAGGCCTCACTCTGGTCTCCTTCATTCTGATGGTCAGTCGTGATGTACACACGTACCCACTCTAACTGCTCACCCGTGCGTGTTCTAGGTCGTTTCGTCTGTGATCGCGGCTTGGGCGGACGTCAGCGAGGCACTTACCGCCGGAGATCCTGCTGTTGCTGAAGCGGTCAGCGGTCTCTCTTCCGTCACCGGGGTTGTCTCCAAGTTGAACATCGGGTATTTCTGGATGTTCATGAACTGCGCTACGAGCGCGGCATACGTATGTACACATGCCTCCAGTTGGAATTGCCGACGATTGAGAGACCCTGCAGGTTCTGACAATGAGGAAGAAGATCAAGGGAACCGGCTTCTCGGATTGGGACACGATGTTCTACAACAATCTGCTGTCCATACCCGTCCTTGCGGTGGCTTCCATCATCGCCGAGGACTGGGGTTATGACAACCTGACCCGCAACTTGTGCGCGTCTCTTTCGCTCTGCCAAGCGGGTAGACGGTACTGACAAGATCGGTTGATAGCCCTCCCGAGACGCGGAACTTTTTGCTGTTCGCGATCGCATTCTCTGGCGCCGCAGCGGTCGGTATCTCGTATACGACTGCGTGGTGTATCCGAGCAACGAGCAGCACGACCTACAGGTCCGTACCCATCGCATCCTGTACTGATACCGATATCTGACGTCATGTCTCAGCATGGTCGGTGCGCTCAACAAGCTGCCTGTTGCAGCGTCGGGGATGATCTTCTTCGGCGATGCTGTTACCTTTGGGTCGGTGACTGCGATCGGCGTTGGGTTCTTCGCCGGCCTGGTGTACGCGGTGGCGAAGAACAACCAGAAGAAGGCCGAGACGGCGGCTCAGCAAGGCATCATCCCATTAGCGAATAGGACGTCGTGATGCCGAGGAAGGAGCTCGAGTCTTGGTCGACGACGCGCAGCAGCGCGTGCTGGATCTGTGTTCGACGCGTGGGTAGAATGCATTATTTTGCGCTCTTGGGCTGGATACGGGGATGCGCGACAAGTCTTGGCTCGTGACCAACCCGCGGCCAATGAGGACAGTTGTGGAGACCGGGTAGAATCCGAAGGCTGGGCGGTGGGCAGGCGCGAATCGCGAACGTGCGGCGCTGCATGCGAACGTACGATAGCGAGAAGTTGCGCCATGGCGATGGCGATAGAGACACGCTTGTGGCTTTCTGGTGTGCAGCGTTTGGCCTGTGGTGCCTGTGGTTGATTGCAAAGCGACAAGACATGAGGGTGGCAAGAGCAGGGCGTGCAGTGGGGTTAGCGGAAGGCCCGCAGTAACGCCGGAGATGGGATATAACGGCGGGCAGCGTGCGGATTTAGGTTCGGAAGGCGCCCCCCGACACGCAGAGCACTGAATCTGATCTATGAGATCATCCCAGATCACTTGATATCTACCCTCCGCTATCTACGCGTCTCTATTCGCCCGCCCCCGCACTGACTCTGCCTCTTCTTTCTCTCCTCCATCGTCCTCATCGCCCGGCTCGACGACCATTCGCAACCACTCCCAGCACCAGTCGACATACTGAGCCATGGCCACGTCGACAGCGTCGTCGGGAACCCTCCATCCCCCGAGGCTTGCCGCCATGTTCGCCGGCACGCCCAGTGCCCCGGGCACCCCCGTTCACTCCATCCAGACCATGCGTCGCAAGGCCGCAGGGCACTCCGGGCCACTCACTAAGATTCTTGTTGCGAACCGAGGCGTATGTGCCGCAATCCTCGTCGCCTTTGTGTCCATCTAGTGCTCATCGACTGTGGCGCGTCTGTAGGAAATCGCAATCCGTGTCTTCCGTACTGCACATGAGCTTGCGATGCACACTGTCGCTATTTTCTCCTTCGAGGACCGGCTGTCCGCCCACCGTCAGAAGGTACGCGCGTCGCGGCGCCATCTTGTTGCGGTTTCTCACCCTTGTCCGCACCTCCAGGCCGATGAAGCATATCAAGTCGGAAAGGGCCTCACTCCCGTCGGGGCATACCTCGCTCAAGACGATATCATCCGGATTGCCCTCGAGCATGGAGTGGATATGATCCACCCCGGGTATGGGCTCTCCTCCGTTCATGTCTGAACATAGTGATCCTCAGAATCGGAACTCGCGCGCCCTCTTGTCCGCAGATACGGCTTCCTCTCCGAGAACGCAGAGTTCGCACGGAAGGTCGAAATGGCAGGCCTCGCATTCGTTGGACCTTCCCCCGAAGTCATCGACCAGCTCGGAGACAAGACCAAGGCTCGCACAATCGGTTAGTCTCCACACCGCCCGGAACTTGTCGGAAGTTGCTGAGTTTGCTTGGCAGCTATCAAAATTGGCGTGCCCGTCGTCCCCGGTACTCCTGGACCTGTCGGGACTTGGCAGGAGGCGGATGCCTTCATCAAGGAATATGGCTTCCCCGGTATGTATTACTGAAAGTACGCGTCACGGTCACCTGACATATGGCCTGTACGCAGTGATCATCAAGGCTGCCATGGGTGGCGGTGGTCGTGGCATGCGTGTCGTCCGTGAGCAGGCTGACTTCAAGGACTCGTTCGAGCGTGCTGTGTCAGAAGCCAAGTCTGCGTTCGGTGATGGCACCGTCTTCATCGAGCGGTTCCTTGAGCGCCCTCGCCACATCGAGGTTCAAATTCTCGCTGACGCGGTTGGCAACACCGTTCATCTCTTCGAGCGTGACTGCTCGGTCCAGCGCCGCCATCAGAAGGTCGTTGAGGTTGCCCCAGCGACTCACCTTCCTGAAGAGGTCCGCAGGGCTATCCTTGCAGATGCGATCAAGCTGGCGAAGAGCGTCGGCTACAGGAACGCTGGAACTGCTGAGTTCTTGGTCGACCAGATGGGAAGGCATTACTTCATTGAAATCAACCCCCGTATCCAGGTTGAGCACACCATCACTGGTAATTATCTTCCGACAGCTTTAGATGTATTCAATGCACAACTCATCTCTGCAATCAGAGGAAATCACTGGAATCGACATTGTAGCTGCACAGATCCAGATTGCTGCAGGTGCAACTTTGCCTCAGCTCGGTCTCACTCAGGAAGCTATCACGAAGCGCGGGTTCGCTATCCAATGTCGTGTGACGACTGAGGACGCGTCGCAGAACTTCCAACCCGACACCGGTAAGATTGAGGTCTACCGTAGCGCTGGTGGCAATGGCGTTCGCCTCGACGCCAGCTCTGGCTTTGCCGGAGCTCAGATCACTGTAAGTGGCATACAGGACAAGGTGCACGCATGTGCTAAAGATTGATACATCTTAGCCTCACTACGATAGTTTGCTGGTCAAGGTGACCGTCAGCGGCACAACCTACGAGGTTGCACGCCGTAAGATGCTTCGTGCACTCGTTGAGTTCCGTATTCGCGGCGTCAAGGTATGTTTCTTGATCTGTTTTCCGGGCGAGCAAACCCTTCACTGACAGGGGCCTTGTAGACAAACATTCCGTTCTTGTTCCGCCTGCTCACGCACGATGTCTTCATCGGTGGAAAGACTTGGACAACCGTGAGGACTTATGCGTTCTGTACATGTATCCGTGCTAATACCATGCCACAGTTTATTGATGACACGCCTGAGCTGTTCAAGCTGGTCCAGAGCCAGAACCGTGCTCAGAAGTTGCTCGCGTACCTCGGAGACCTCGCCGTCAACGGCTCCTCGATCAAGGGCCAGCAAGGCGAGCCGGGCCTCAAGGACGAGATTGTCATCCCCAAGCTGGCCAACCGCGAGGACCCCAATGGACCCCCGCTCGACACCTCCTTCCCTTGCGAGGTCGGTTGGCGCAACATCATCGTCGAGAAGGGTCCCGAGGCGTTCGCGAAGGCTGTCCGCGAGTACCCTGGTGTGCTCATCATGGACACAACCTGGCGTGACGCGCACCAGTCCCTCCTCGCTACTCGCCTGCGCACGATCGACATGGTCAACATCGCCAAGGAGACGAGTTGGGCTCTTGCGAACGCTTACAGTCTGGAGTGCTGGGGTGGTGCGACGTTCGACGTTGCTATGCGGTTCCTGTACGAGGATCCTTGGGAGCGTCTGGTATGCTACTGTCATCATCGTGAGCAGGTCCTAGTCGCTGACGATGAGCAACCTCAACGTAGCGTACCCTGCGTAAGCTCGTTCCCAACATTCCGCTCCAGGCCCTCGTCCGCGGTGCAAACGGTGTTGGCTACACGAGCTACCCGTGAGTAGTTTAGAGGCTACTGCTGAACAGTGATTCTGACATCTATAAGGGATAACGCCATCTACGACTTCTCTAAGAAGGCAGTGGAGAACGGTCTCGATATCTTCCGTGTCTTCGACTCCCTGAACTACATCGGTGAGTTCAGCCCCTCCGTATGCGTTTACTGAAGCTTACCTTCGTTTACAGAGAACGTGCGTAAAGCAGAGTGTCTGCGTGGACGATGTCCCACTCACTTCCCTTTGCCTACAGATGAAGCTCGGTATCGATGCCGCAAAGAAGGCGGGAGGTGTCTGTGAAGCCGTCGTTTGCTACACCGGCGATGTTGCCAACCCCAAGAAGACCAAGTACACCTTGCAGTACTACCTCGACTTCGTCGACCAGCTCGTGCAGGAGGGCATCCATGTGCTCGGTATCAAGGACATGGCTGGATTGCTCAAGCCTCAGTCAGCGACCATGTGAGCTTCAGTATCCGACCATTCCTGCGGCTGTTATATACTGACCACATTCCCTCAACAGCCTCATCGGCGCGATCAGGAAGAAGTACCCCGACCTCCCCATCCATGTTCACTCCCACGATACTGCCGGTATCTCGACGGCCAGCATGCTCGCTGCTGCCGCAGCTGGTGCTGATGTCGTCGACGTCGCCATTGACAGTAAGAACATCAGAAGTTATATGATGTGGCATGCCAATAACCTCTCCTTCTCAGGCATGTCCGGTCTCACCTCGCAGCCACCAATGGGCGCTGTGTGCAGTGCGCTCGAGCAGACCAACCTCGGCACTGGTATTCGCTATGAGGATATCCAGGCACTCAACATGTACTGGACTCAAGTCCGGATGCTGTACTCGTGCTTCGAAGCGAACGTCCGTGCGTCGGATTCTAGTGTCTTCGAACACGAGATGCCTGGTGGCCAATACACGAACCTGATGGTAAGGGTCGATGCGATGCTTCCTGTGTTCGTGCCTTGACGATATGGGGTGGCAACTAGTTCCAATCGGCGCAGCTCGGACTTGCGACTCAATGGTCTGGTGAGTTAACACCCCCGCCCTGGAATCGAAGAGAAGAGATGCTGATGCTGGGTACAGAGGTCAAGAAGAAGTACGTCGAGGCGAACGAGCTCGTAAGTGTTTCTACGCAAGCATTCCTCAGCGCTCTGATTCTGATCATGTTTCCCGACAGTGTGGGGATATCATCAAGGTGAACTTGTTGCGACAAAGGGTCAGTTAGAGTCTCTGAAACCTTACCATTATGCAGGTCACGCCGTCGTCGAAGGTCGTCGGTGACTTCGCGCAGTGGATGGTCCAGAACGGGTTCTCGAAGCAGGACGTCATCGACCGCGCAGACCAGCTTGACTTCCCGTCCTCGGTCGTCGAGTTCTTCCAGGGATACCTTGGACAGCCTGTCGGCGGATTCCCTGAGCCTCTGCGCAGCAAGATCATCCGTAACAAGCCCAAGATCGACGGCAGGCCTGGAGCTGGACTTGCGCCCATTGAGTTCAGGAAGGTCAAGGCGGAGCTCCGTAGCAAGTTCGGCAAGCACATCACGGATTCCGATGTGACGTCGTATGTCATGTATCCGAAGGTAAGTGTTCTGCAACTGAACGAGGAAGTGTTCTCAAACAGTGTTCCAGGTGTTCGAGGAGTACCAAGGCTTCGTCGAGAAGTATGGTGACCTGAGGTGAGTACCAATTGCACGGCCATTTGTCTCCTGGCTGATCTGACATGCGTATCCCAGTGTCGTACCCACACGTTACTTCCTTGCTCGTCCAGAGATCGAGAAGGAGATGATGATTGACATCGAGAAGGGCAAGACCCTCATCATTCGTCTCATGGCGGTTGGCCCTGTCATTGAGGGTCGTGCTCAGCGCGATGTCTGGTTCGAGGTCAACGGCGAGGTATGTAGTAACCCATCTAATTGCGCAGACATCGTCTCTGATGGTGTGTCAGATTCGCGCTGTGTCTGTCGAGGACAAGAACTCGGCGGTCGAGACCGTGTCTCGCGAAAAGGCCACGTCTGATCCTGGCTCTGTAGGCGCCCCCATGTCCGGCGTGGTCGTCGAGGTGCGCGTCAAGGAGGGCGCTGAGATCAAGAAGGGCGACCCGATCTGCGGTAAGTGGTATGCCCGTGAGTGAGTTTGCAGGTTGCTGACGAAGGACTGCGACCGCCAGTGATGAGCGCGATGAAGGTATGCGTTGTCCATTCCGTGATCGGAAGTGAGTGGTGTCTGACTTTTTTCTCTCTTCACAGATGGAGTCTTCTGTTACTGCCCCTGTGTCTGGCCACATCAAGCGTGTCGCCGTGCACGAAGGTGAGCTTCAGAGTGTATGATGCATTGAACCTTCCAGACGCTGACCTTCACCAACAGGCGACTCGATCAACCAGGGCGACTTGGTTGTGGAGATTGTGCACTAAGCTGCTTTTTCTTGTTTGGTAATTTGTAAGCATGGTACGATGTGTAGGAGTACGTTAGAAGCCGCAACACTACTTGTCATGAATAGAACACCACGTCTCTTTCCCGCGAGCGGTGGTCATGTGTGCAACTCTGTTTCCAATGAGTCTCTCCGCCATGCGGGCGAACGTCCCGAATGCCGGAGGTCCCTGGATCGTAGTGCTTGGAATAACTCGTGATCTCTCACCGCTCTCAGGAAACGTCAGAGCTTGACTTCACCGCCGGTTAGTAGACGATTCGGATCCCAACGCCGTACCGTGGCCTCAGTCTGGTCACAAGAGTGGAAATGGGCTTCGCCGCTGTCCTTATCCCCGAGCTCTTGCTTCTCATGGTCGTCGTACGGATGCTGGTCCGACGACCCTGAATAGCATGGAACTGTCTGTTGGGTATTTCTTCTTCTGAGGTGGACAGCGGCGTTAGACGGCAGGTGGCTACGGAGCAACTGTCTCGTGCAAAGCCCGCAGTGTTGCGGTGGAGTTGCATACAGCCGCTGCGCTCACGGGGAGGGCCATACCTGGGGCCGCCCGCTCAACTTTCAAGCTTCAAGCACGGATTAGGTGGGCGGCGAGGACGTAATGCGCGAGCCACGCCCATCCCGGCGGTAGAAGTGTTCGCTGTGCTGCGCGGAAGAAGCAAGGGATTCACGCATCGCCTCGAACTGTAACCGCCGCCACCGCTCGCAGTCCCGGGCCATGGCACTGGGCGTTGTCGGGCCTTCAAGTTTCGGGGCTCGCTCCCAGGGGCGTGACAGAGGTTGAGAATGAGCTACTTTGGGGATGATAAGCTAATGATACATGTCCTGTCTTACATTTGTCAGTTAACGGGGGCGTTCCTTTCGGCGATGTTGCTCCATGCCCGTGAGTCAGGCTCCGGATTCAATCTTGCAAGAGACTCTGTGATAGCTGCAGCTGCCGCACGATGTCCGTGTGCAGCTCCGCCATCACGTCCTGTTCGGCGCAAGTAGCCAAGTCAATCAGAGTCTCTCGATCGGACTAGCAGACGGATGCGCGACACACGATTGCGCCTCGTACTCACCTTCGCCGGCTTGATCTCGTGCATGAGCCCCACGCCCGTCCCGCTCCATATCACCGTGTAGTCTGCGTCACCCTCTTGCGTGCCTTTCGTGAGCTTCTCCCGCACCGTCTCGTGAGGCACGCCCGAGTCGATATCGTCGACTATCTTGTTGCGGATACCGCGCCCGTCGATGCCCTTCGGCCAGCCATACGTGCCCCGTGCGTAGTCGAGGGCGAGCGTCCGGATGGTCGAGCCGGACTTCGCGGCGAGAAGCGTCTTCTTCTGCACGTCGGAGTACGGGCTCTCGGGCGTGAGCAAGAAGCGGGTGCCCAGGACGGCGCCGGCCGCGCCGAGGGTCAGGTAAGAGGCGACTTGGGTGCCGTTTGCCATGCCTCCTGCGGCGAGCACGGGAGGTGCGTTATCGCCCGGGAGGGCGGCTAGGATCTCGGACACCAGCGTGAAGGTGCTGGGAGTCGAGGCGCCCCCGTGACCACCAGACTCGTTCCCTAGAAGGCGTTGACTGGGTGAGAATGTGCGAGAGGGAAAAGGGCACATGAGGCTCATCCGAGATCCGGAGATCACCCCGATTGTGCAATGCACAGACGGTGACTTGACTTGAGTTTCAGGCGGGGGGAGAGACGGACGAACCTTGGGCTACGATCACGTCTGCCTTCCACTCATTCGCCGCAAGGAGCGCCTCTTCCACGGAGGTGACTTGCACGAAGATGAGCGGCCTGCGGGTGGAGCTTGCGCCTGCGGATGTGGTCCGGGCGTACTGAATCCAGCGATAGACGTCGTTGCCGAATGCGAGCCAGAGAGCCTGGACGTTGGACTCGACAACGACGTCGATGAGCTGCTTGGCGGCCTCCTCCTTGGTGTCGAGAAGCCAGCCTATGAAGCCGATTCCGATTGGGAGCGGCTTTCCCCCCAGGTCCGGGAAGCTGTTCCGGACGAAGGAGAGGTCCTCGCGCAGCTTCTCCGGCGGGATGAACGCTGTGTGGACCGGTAGGCGTCAAATTAAGCCGCGACGAAGAGACAGGGAGACGTGCCTGCGCCTACAAAACCGAATCCTCCGCCCCGGGTCACCTCGACCTGGAGAAGATAGGGTGGGTAGGTGGCATGACCTCGCATTGTTACGTGAAGACTTACGGCGAGTCGAGCGGATGTGCCGCCCGCCATGGCGCCGCATACGACTGGGACCCTGATGCCTGAGGATGATGTTCGTTCAGAGGTCAGCGTTTGAGGAGTCGTGCCACTTACCAAGAAGACGGGTTAACGTAGTCTTGACGGCTTGCATCGTGTTCTGTATATTAGGGGGTGTATACTACAGGGTGGGTTCTGCTGATAGCGGTGCGTTCATATCAGCCGCAGACTCCGTCTTATACGACCTCAAGAAAGAACGGGGCGCGCAGAGGTATGCAACATCGGACAAAGGCCGACGCGACCAGTCCAGTCCCGAATTGAGCCGAAGGCTGCTGCATTTCGTATGGACGCCTCCAACTGACACTCGGGGAGAAGCAGGGGAAGTGGTTTGATCATACGTATACGCTGTACTCTGGTGCTTCGGCCGAAAGGGAATCACGAGTCGTCGTCGGCAACACTACGGTGCTGCCATATCAAATCGCATGGCTCTAGTGAACGACATACATACGTGATATTTGGAGTCCCCGAGTTGCCTTGCGAGTGCTCAAAGACTGCGAGCAAGGTTGGGTGAGAGGAGGTCAACTTGAGAGGAGACGTACTAGCGCCTGGAGCGCTAAAGGCGTGTTTGGCCCTGTTTGGTGCGTGTTACTGCACCTCGCGCTCATCGTCTGCAGCCTTGCGCACGCCGTCCCCCTCGTCCACCAAAAGTCCTTGCCCACCATGGTACGATCCGCTGTGTCCCTTGCATGCATCATGGAAGCTTACATATCTTGCCGCAGCCTCCGCCAAAGTCCAAGGGCGGCAAGATGCTCAGCCTCATAAACTGGAGGCTCAAAGTCACGATCAACGACGGCCGCGCCTTCGTCGGCCAGATGCTCGCCTTCGACCGCCACATGAACCTCGTTCTCGCCGAGTGCGAAGAGTTCCGCCGTGTAAGGCCAAAGAAGAAGCCTGGCGAGACGGAGGCGGGCCCGATGCAGGAGATGAAGCGGACTCTGGGCTTGGTTATTCTCCGTGGCGAGACGGTCGTCAGCTTGAGCGTGGAGGGTCCCCCGCCCGTGACGGACGAGGACAAGAAGAATGCGGTGCGTGCATCTTGTGCGTTCGTCCGGCGAGTAAAGCGCTGACCAGGGGGTCGGCATCGTGTGTTGTAGTTGCCGTTGGGTCCTGGAAGAGGAGCACCTGCAGGACGTGGCATGGGCATGTTCCCTCCTGGTGAGTCTCATCTTGTACGCGCATCGAGGCCGCAGGTGTTGAGTGCAGTTCACAGGCGGCCCCGCCGGTATCGCAAGACCTCCCATGCCCTTCGCGCCTCCCGGGATGCCTGGTGCCCCTGGCGCTCCTCCCCCTGGCTTCCGCCCGCCAGGGTTCCCTGGCGGTCCCCCGGGGATGCCCTTCCCCCCTCCTCCCGGCTTTGGCGGTCCCCCGCCTGGGTGAGTCTTGTCCTGTGCTCTAGGTAGGAGATTGTTGGAACTCACTCTTTGCGTGACCTTTAGGTTCCAGCCACCCCCGCAGTAAAAAGTGTACCATCGGAGCCAATCGCAGGCGTTGTACTTTTGTTCCATTGTTGTCTCTTCGTCGATGCTATTCCCGCTGCCACTGACATGCAGGCCGAGGTTCATCGCGACGAACCTATATCGGGGAGGCGAGTGATGCTCTACGCTAACGTAGGAGACGAGGTGTTGTCTCTCGAAACTGCGGTAGGCATATGTCCAAAGGGTCCGTGTTCAAATCATCTTGCTCGTGGCCGCGAATATGGATGTGCATCATGTCGGTGCCCGTCCGTCTCGGTGCTGGATTGCGATTGAGTATGTTGTCCAGAAGTGCAGTCAAATTGTGCGGTGGTGGCGCATCATGGCAGCAACAAGGAACGTCAGTTGCAGCGCCCGAGGGGGACGGAACGCGTCTGTTACCCCAAGTTGAAGATGTGTCAAGTACTCGTACAGTCAGTGGTCCTGCCTGTCGTCTGTTGTTGGACCTAGTCCCTTGTTCTCCAGTATGGCAGTCAGGCCCCCGCGCACAACCTGCTAACCTCCCGCGATGACGCCAGGGGCAGCTGGCTCGTCGTGATACGTACCCTGGTCCACCACCATCAAAGAGGGTCGAGTAGGAACTGGGTGCTAGCGGTTATGTATCACTGACCGCCGGCTCAGGACACGAGGCAGGATGGAGGATGACGGAAGGGGTACAAGCTGCAAGACGTTGGTGCCTGATAGGTAGCTATGAGACGGGTGAGTGCTCTGTTCCTGGTAGTGCTCTCGTATCGAGGTTCTATTGAGGCGACTTATGCGCAGCGCTGACTGTACACGTAGTGTGCTGTATCTCACTTTCAAGATCTCACCAAGACAAGGGTCACTCAAACATGCCCTACGTTTCGACATTGACACGCTGCACCTACGTACGCTGCAGTCGCCGTTGTGCGGAACTCCTCTCGTTCCGGCTTACTGTGGCCAGACATACCGACCGTACAAAGCCGTACAAGCCGTTTCGCCTCAACTATATTGCCCCGATGCGTCTCGCTGGTTACGGACCCCGTCCGAACCTTCGTCATCATGCTCTTCACATACTGAAGTATTCTCGGTGCACGGTCTACACTTCCATCTCCGGGATCCCACCCTCCCAGTGACAAGTCCGAACGCGCAAGCGGCTTCGAATTCGCCCCACCACCCTCAGCACCGCTAAACTGATGAGCACCCCTTACTTACCCAGAGTTCAGCCGCATACATGATGAAAAAGGCCCCGCCGTCTCGGTCCCGCACGCGGGGTCGCGCTAGAACGCGTTAGGGCGGGACCCGTCACGCCCTCTGTGGGAACGCAGTGGCCCGAGAGGGTATCTTGCGCGGGAGAATATGGCACTGGGAAGGGAGGGAAGGCATATCTATGACGTCGGGAGATTCGAGTGTGGTTGATGGGGACTCGGGAGAAGAGTTGGCTCACACGAATCCGGGGTGCGCACTTCCGTCGCGCCCTGGGCTACTTATCAGCTTCCGCGGCGCACTAGAAGAGTGGATGAGTACACCTGAGAAGGCGGGGTGCATCGGGGACGTGCATCTCCGGGGCCGAGGTGCGAAGAGGACGTGGACTTAGCGGTACTGGCTCCGGAGGATATCGATGAGCCTCATGCATGTTCCTTCTCAAGTTGTGACGACCAAGTGACGACTGCACAGCGTTGTGAGACGGGGTGAGTGGAATCTCGCCGTTGTGCTAGCCGTGAGTTTCTGGCGTTGAATGTTGAACGTACGTACAGTGTAAGTTTGGTGTACTGGAAGTACTGTACTAGTAGACCTCAAGGCCTTGATCAGCCTGCGCAACGTAAGTAGTAAGTACTTCCTACTTAGTGACCAACGTGGCTTACGTGGGAAGTGGGTCACGTGCACAACGTTGGTTTCGGAACAACATCATGGTTTGGTTGAACTTGAGATCCATGCGCACGTCTTCCTCCAACCTCGTCCCATATCCTCAACTTCAACGACGGGCTCAAAGAGTCATTTCCATAAGACGCTATCTATCTAAGTCTTTCCTCTACTAGTGTACGCCCCACAAAGTCGACTCAAAGGGATTTGCGTGGCGCACGAATGGGAGCATTAGTATCACACCTTGGTAGACCCATCCTCAAACTCTTCACGAATTCTCGGTGACTCATGATGACGTTCCAGGATTTGATATATCTCCATCACTTTTGAGCCGGGGTGCTTTCGCTGAGTCCTATGATGATGCGGCTACACATGAACCATTCGCCGTTCTGTCTGCCGCTCACCGCGTACTCATATGCGACGAGCTATTGCGCAACATAACTCGCTTCCTCGCCGAGCCTGAGTGCGATGACCTCGACGAGGGGAGGGACGCGCTTGCGTCCATGGCATTGGTATGCTCGACACTGTCCAGACCAGCGCTAGCGACTCTGTGGCACCGTCTTGACGGCATTGGACCTTTGCTTTCGCTGTTTGACAATGATGCCTCTAGTCATGGGGTGCGTAGCTAATGATATTGGTTTTTGGAATTCTATTCGTCTCTGACGTGCAGATGTACAGGCAATGGCGACCGCCGTTACACGGTATGCAAGTCACGTCCGAGACATCGAGTTGGACTCCGGCACGATTCCCTCTTCTCTTCTTGCTGAAAGCATCTCTCCTCCTTTCCCACTTTTGAGGCGACTTCACTGGGTTGTACCATCCGGGGCCGGCGTTCAACCCTTCGCGCCGTTCATAGTTCCAACTCTGTCGGAGCTACGGGTGGACATAACCTCGGAACCAGCATCACCTGACGCCTCAGCACTATCAGATTCCTTGGTGGATGCTCTGGACGCTGTCCTGGCGCGACGTTCTGCACTCACCTTACTGGACATTGCGTGGATCCATGCGCCAGCTCCCTCACTTTCCCACAGCGTCCTGCAAAGGATCGCGTCCCTAACGACTCTCGTATCCTTATCAGTCAGCTTGAACGTTGTGGCGTCGCCGCAGCTCTTGCTCGTCCTGTCTACCCTACCATCCCTTGTCTCTTTGGAGCTGAAGCATCACGGCGAGTCCACTCTTCAGGAACTTCGATTTCAGGAGGCAACAAGCGGGTTCACCACTCTACGACTCCTCCGAGTTGACGCACCCCACCCCATCGCCCTCGAGATACTTAGCCAACTACCGATTTGTACACTTGAACAGTGTCACATCTCACTCCAAGGGAGCTGCTCTTCTGAAACTCAAGCAACCATTGTTCGTGCGGGTGCGAGGATAGCAGGCCCAATACTGCATACCCTCTCTCTCAATTTCCCTGAGGACGCGTACACATCTGACGCCGGGAGTTACACGCCCCTTTCTGTGGCTGTACTACCCTCAATCCGCGCCTTCGACCTCACAGACGTCCGGTTGGCCTGGTTGCAGGCCGATCATATTACAGACGAGCTGTGTCGAGGACTTGCTACATCCTGGCCTCGTCTCCGCACGCTGCATCTCCAACCCATCGGGATTATCCGCAGCCCACCACCTACCATGGTCACGTTGCGTGGTCTCGGATATCTCGCGAAGGGCTGTCCAGACCTCTCGGATGTGGTCATACAGCTCAATGGGGCAGGGGAGCAATGGGACGACGAAGCGTACTCTCTCTCGACTTCCCCTAACCGGAGACCTGTCACCCTCGACCTCACAACTTCTCTCATCACCTCACCATCGGCGGCCGCGTTGTATTTGCGTCGATGCTTCCCGGTGTTGGCGTCGGTTCGTTTCAACAAGGTCGAAGCTCGGATGTGTGGGGAAAGCAGGAGAACAACGACTTGGGACGAATTGTGCACTGCGTTGTTGTCGAATAATAGTTGAGGTTGTGATGGGTTCAAATTGCCCTCGACATCGCTCGCCTGTTCGTGTCATCAAGCGGCCTTCTCCGCTGAGGCGTAGCATGCGGCTTCATGCCTGCTACACAAGTACGCTGCTTGCGAGCTAAGCTTATGTTCTACTCTGTCCAGACGTCTCAGGCGGGACTCAGTCAGAGGGTGTTTTCCCCGTCGCACCCCGACGGTCCTGATTTGTTATCGCTATGAACGTTGCCCTGATTCGCGACTGTGTCTTGCGTTCCTACGAGGAACGCGCGAACGCGTCGACCGCAAGCCTTTTTGTTGCCCTTGTTCTCACCCATTGTACTGTGTAAGCGCCATTGATCCAAATAGGATCATCCACGCCGACCGCCGGCAATCGTGACTCTTCTCTCTTGCCTTCTTCAGCGTACATGGGAGTGCGACGGTACTTGCTGGTTGGCTCATGGCACGGCCGTCTTCTGAGGTCCTAGGTTTTGGAAGATCGATAAGGAGCGGCCTTCGTATAAATCGCCCTACTTGCAGGGTAAGGGCCCTCATAGCCCACATCTTCATCCCCGCCACTCATCCACGTACTATGTCTACTAGCCACGAGCCGACGATCAACCTCGTCTACGACTTCGACCGAGTGGGCGGCGCCACAGTGACCACAACGCACCAGACTCCGAAGAGGACGCTCCCCAGCTTCCAGGAGATGTTCGGGGCAGGGGCCCATGTGCAGAGCATTGGCGACAATGCAGTGTACATCGGCGACAAGAGGTCCGCATACTTCCGTGTAGACAGCCCGGAGATGCTGGATTTCATGACTGCCTACCTGGCGAAGCGGGCCCCGGTTAGCACCGTAGTCGTTCGCCCTATCACGAGGGGTAGCCCGAATACGTCGCCACTCCGAGGCAGTCCTCCCTCCCCGACGCGTTCTGCGCCCGATGCGCGGCGCAAGAACAAAGTGGAACCGTTCACGCTCGATACCATCGACGAGCTGCAGCCTTCGGAGACAGTGAAGTTGTCCGATGGGAAGGTCCAGATCACTGTCGATGCGTCCAGCCTCGTCGGGTATCTCCAGAACGCTCGTATGCAGGGCAAGTCTATCTTCGACGTCGACCTCTCAGCCGTAGACGAGCAAGGACAATCCATCTCCATTGACTTCACGTCGCATGAGCTCTGGCTCTCATGCATCTGCCGTGGGCATGATGGTGAGCACTACGCAACACTCCTCTCCGGCGAGCCATGTACTTACTACGATCGGATCAGAGGCTGCCACTTTCCGGAAGATGTTCATGGATGGCGCAAAGGCGGTCGAGTTGCATCAGGATGCGCTCGAGGACCTGCGCAACGACCATCCGGACTTGTGGTATAAGGTTCTGTTCTTTGCGCGTGACCTCCTACGTCTCGGCAGGAACGAGGGAGGTCCTGTGGAGCGTTTGGAGGACGCCCAACGGGACCCAAACCAGCACTTCTTCTTCTCCTCGACCTACTTCGGAGATGGTCTCCCTCGCATCCTCGATATGCCGGGGCCTACCGGGCCCACCCTCCGCGACACTCTTCGTCACATCTTCAGCAACAGTGAGGGAGGCGAAGTCTGCAGTAGCCACACGCTGTTCCCCCTCGTGAACCGGTTCTTCCGGTTCAGGAAGGACGTCTGGGAGCAACGCGAGTTCAAGCGTAAGTATGCTGACTTTGAGAAGGCATGGGAGAAGCAAAAGAAGAAGGCCGGGAAAGCTGGACGTCGTTGAATCTGAAGGACTCGGGGACATATACTTACGGACTTCACTGCGCCGATCACTGAGTCGAATACTGTCAATCATATGCTTCGTGTCATGTACTATTCCAGGATATGATCCTCCTCGCTCTTTGAATGTACACCTTAACCTCTGCACGGGGCAGGGCCACGCTGAACTCGCGTTCGTCCGAACAGCGGATCAAGGAGATGGGATCAGGTGAGCTGCATTACGCAATCACTGCAGCTGCTTCCCTCCAGCGTTACGAATTCGGTCGGGCCTTGCACCATCGATATATTAGTACGTACCTTGGCCTTGTACCATGCTTAAACACACCCCCGGACCAGAGTGTTCCTTGCAGCAACGCTTCCACCTTGCATCTGACATCTGCCACTGACGAGCATGCCGAGCAAATCGCAGGTGAGAGCTTCTAAATCGTGGCGGAGTACTGAGTACTAACTTACGGTCGATTGGGAATGTCAGTCCGGCGAGGAGCTCGTACAGAAAATGCATGTTGTCCGCGACGAAGCGGCCATGTACCAGAGAATCATTGACATTCGTCAGCAATTGGCATTTCTTTGCCATGACCTCAGGACGTTCTCTGCGAACAAGGACGCTGCGCAGCGCCTGAACTCCTCAGTCCACGCGCATTTCCTTGGACCCCCGTATCTCTCGCCACAGGATGCGAAGTTTGTCCACACATGCGATCTGGCCCTCCTTCGAGGACCTAGCGCATCATCAGTCCCGACCAGTAACGCAACTCGGCCCAAAGTTACCTTGCCCACGTACCTGGAAGAAGGGGTGGATGCGCTGATCAAAGCGCGTCGTGCGAAGGGCGAGCATGACCCGGATGTGGAGCGAGACTTCGTCCTGTGTACCTCGCACGACCTCGCCCCACTCCTGCAAGAAGCATGTGGGTTTTCGAAGCAACACTTCGAGACTCGCACGTTCAAGGATGCCTACAAGCGTTGGGAGAAGAACGTACGGAAGACGGAGAGGAAGGCAGGAACCGGTTCGTAGCACGATGTCTACGGGTATCAATGTAACAGATCGTCATGTTTAGATGTATGTTCAAAATGTGGACCACTGGGAGTCAGACTATCATACATGGACAGATGATGATGCCGATTTCGTCGCATGACCTGGCCCCGCTGCTGCAGGAGGCCTGTGAGTTCCCGAAGGAGTATTTCGAGACGCGGGCGTTCAAGGACGCGTACAAGCGTTGGGAGAAGGAAGTGAGGAAGGCGGCGAAGAAGGGACGAGGCGGAGCTCGGCCAGTCTGAAGGCAAACCCTAACTTGTCTGGGCAGAGAGTGCGACGCATGTGGAGGATCGGCCGTGGCATGTAGCGTGAAGGCGGGTGGGATGAAAGCGTGACACGGGACGGATGCGGTTCTGTCGATTTGCTGAGGGCACAAGAGTCGATCCGAGAAGTACCTGCCCCCGCTGGCAAGTTCGTGGCGGCCAGAAGATTGTCGAAGAGAAGGAGAGGGCAGCTAGCCCAGTCGGTCGAAATAGAGTTGAGCGACGTATGTCCCAGAAGGTCGGTGCCCTGACATATGACGTACATCAGCTAGGACGAGGAGCCTCTGGCGTGTAGCAGGGGAGGGAAGGCTGGCCGCATGGGCTGAGAATGACAGATACTGCCATTCAAACGCGGGAGCAGTGGGATCGCGTGGGACTGGCGAAGAGTGCGCAGAGGCGGGACAGCAAGGTTCGCGGGAGTGCGTCGAACAGTGTGCGCATTCGAGAAGAAGGCGGGGCCTGTGTCGGACTTGAGAGAGCACTGGCGCGAGAGGCCAGGAAGCGTGACAGAGCAGGCGAGAACACGAACACAGAGGCAGTCTGCGAGGATCCCCCAAAGCAGGCAGTCGCAGCGGAGTCGAATTGCGCGACGGTTCTAGCTCCCGGCTGGCCTTCGGCAGACTGGTCGCTCTCCTTTGACGTGTCCCTGGAGCCTGCGCGACGCCTGCGAAGCACGCACGGTGACGCATCACAGGGAACACGAAGCTGGGCGCGGGCTCTCTGAATGGCGGGGCGCGTGCCTGTCGTCACCGGGGCCTGTGCGGAGCGTACGGATGCACGAATGCATGTTCTGCGACGACGCTATCAACTGCATTTGTCCCGCATTGGCATGTCGGTGCGACGCCCCTGGTGTGCGCCACGCCGCGCCTGGCGAGGAGGGCGACTGCCTGGGATGGACAGAGTGGCGGCGGCAGCGCACATCGCATCGCGCTCTTCTCTGCGCGACCGCCTTGGGCAGGCAAGACGCTCGGGGGCGGATCTCGCAGGTGCTAAACACAATCACCCGTCCCGATGCGGCCAGGAAGATCTGCGCAGAAGGGATGTCACGCCTCCCGATGCGGACTGGCGTTCAGTATCATGAGCACATCGCATGCCATCTTCGGTCGCCTTCACTGCACCTGCACATCCGGACAAACGCATATCCGACCCAAGGGAGACTCCTCCCCGTCTGTCCCCCAGGCGCCGCTTGGCGTGCTCGTCGTGACCTCGAAACAATTGGCGTGCAGCGTGGGTGACGTGATCGCGGTGCTCGTCGTTGTCTCCTGTACATTGGGGGACATGCGTGCCATGCCGACCGCTGTGGACATCGGCACGTCAACAGCCATGTTCTGACAGAGCGAACGGTTTGCTCACCTTTCTTCACAACAATCGACTGTTGTACTCGTGTGTGCCTGCGCTCAGGTGCGAACGTGTGTATCTGGCGGCGAAACGTGGAGGCGCCAAGCCTCTGATGTCGACCTCGTCTTCCCAGCAGGTGAGTACTGCAAACTACATGGAGTCACGCGCGAAGACCCGTGGCGCACTCGACACGGTGTCGGGACAAGTGCTGTGAACGATAACGACTTCGGTCTGCTACGCAAAGTCTGGTGACCCACCTCCGCAATGATCTCAACCTAGAGGAGGCGAAATGCGGAAAGCGTAAAGAGCAGTTCGAGTCAGGTTCGACCGCAACGTCAACGGACAGTCGCCACCCGCCTCAGCTGCCGCGGCAAGCTTGAAGCACCCTCGAGGTTTGCATGCGCGGGAGCATTGCCATCAGCGTCGACGCGCCAACGCGTCCTATGACGAACCTCAGAACCGTCTGATGGACGGGTGGCTCGTTGCCGTTGCCGCCGGGACATCTCTGGTGCGGCGAAAGGGCAACCATCTCGCCGCGTAAGGCAGGTGGCCCCCCTCTGGCAAATTGGACGCGGGAGTCACGGACGCAGCGACGCTGGCGTTGTTAGATTGCGTTCTGCGGCCCTGATCCCGCCCGAGAGGGGGCGGGATGCAGGATGCGCGTATCCGCGATGACTAGCAGCGCACGGGTTGTCCGACTCGAGCGGGCGACTCGCGAAACGCGTGTCGTGTACAGGTCGTGGCGGTCTCGTGTTCTTGAAGTTGGGTCTTCGATGCGTCGGACTCGATGTCCACGTTCATGATTTCATCTGTCCCGGCGGGGCCTGGACGGCCTCGTTCCCGCGTCCCTTGCTCGAGCCTCCCGCTGCCTGGCAGCGGCAGGATGTTGGTCGGGTCTCGGGTACGCCTGCGACCTGTCCAGTGTCACGCTCCTCCCAAAGGATCCGGAGGCGGCAGGCGTGAACAGAGATCGACGCCACGACGCTAGCCCGTTTCTGGGCGCGACGAAGTCACAGGCCGCAAGCGGGTCGTTGTCTATTCCGTCCCTGTCGGTCTGGGAGGATGCCCGGTGCTATGTACTTATCATGGGGACGGAGGTATTTGAAGCCTCTAGGCTGTGATCGTGCCCGGCGCACCACCTCGCGCGACCGCGCTAGCCTATCCCGCGTGGCCAAATATTGACGGGTGTGACATGGCCCATGGGCGACGCTGGACATATCGGGCGCGTCTGCGCACTCGGGACCTCGTCGTAGTGGCGCTGTTCAGGGCGAACAGAACGTGCGGGGCGCGTCGATATATGAGGCTGAATATACTTATTCAACTTCAAGGGACGCGCTGGGTCGCTCGCGAAGGGGACGTCGGGCTCACGACGGAGGCAAATGCATGCGATTTGCCAATGCCCATGGTTGGGATCACCGACTATTTGGTGCATACTAGTACGGACCCCGGGCGGACCAAGCACCGCGCTCGAGGCTCGGTGTGGACGCGGCGGGCCTGTCGGCCGTGAGCCAAGTGCCAAGATGCGCTACCGCCATTCCAGATATCCAACGTTGGGGCGGGGCATCAGGTTCGCGTCACCACGAGGCTACATATCAACTTCCAAGGGTCGGTGCTGCGTGCAGTTGCGGGAGTTGGGCGTAGAAGCTGCTGCGAACGACAGTTCGTGCAACGCACCTAGCTTCGGGCATGCATTCGGGCTCACACATCGCGTATGATGCGTGATGAGTGCGCCCGAATAGGCACGCAGATCTTCCGAGTCTGTTAGCGAATTCGACGGCGTCGAGGAGAGCGAGAGAGGGTGGGAACGGTAACCGACTCACCGCTCGCTGCGTACACTAGAAGCAGGATTGGGAAGTCGAGTCGGACGGGCGATGGTGACGGTGACGCAGTGCGCGGTCGACTCGGTGGAAGCCTGATGTGATAGGGTTCAATATCGCACAAACGAACGTGTATGCACGGTACGTAGTCGTATACGTACACCCCCAGACGAACGCTGGAGCGTTTCTGCCTATGTACATTGACAGTCTTGCAGTCAATGATATCAATAGCGCCAGTTCGACGTGCGTGCCGTGCCACGCCGTGCATGCGCACTCGGAGTCGCCTTCCGTTCCAGTCAGACTGGCTTTGACGTCGACAAGACAAGCTGGTGTCGTCGCGGAGTCGCAGCAACCTGGAAGTTGCTGCCCGTGTTCGTTCGTGTGATGGAGGTCCTGCGCCACATTAATTAGTGATGCACAGCTTGGGCAGGAGGAGGGCCAACAGTCAGGGTCTCGCGTGCGCAACGGTAGCGCGAGTCCGATCTCTGCGGGCCATCGGGCACCCCTAAAGAGGCATAGGACGGGCGAGGACGGTTGACAACGAGCGTGACAGCAGCGCGTATAAGGTGGCAGGGATATGCTGCAGAGTCTAGAGATATCAGAGAAGAAATGCGCAGGAAATCCGAGCAGAAAATCAGACGGTCGATGATCCCAAAACTTGGGTGGGGATCCGGAGAGCGGTGCGTTTCTAGAGGTCGATTGGGGACTGCCAGGCGGGGCAACGATGCGCCGGGGTTGCTGGGTCGCGAGAAGGCGTCCGAAAAGGACAAGCGGCGAGGCGCAGGGCGTACGGGGCTGCGTTGCCGGGGCGGGGAGCGGGTGAGACGTGGAACGTGTTCTGGGGACGTTCGCGGGGCACGAAATGCGGCAGCGCTACGCCCGGCGGGCGTGATGGCGCGACAGGAGAGCGAACGCGCGTAAGCACGGGACGCGGGGGTGGGGCGCTGAGTCAAGGAGGATGTGGTCGCGTCAGCGTTCCGGATTCGTGTGCGCTCTCAGCCGGACGAGTGATGGTTATGTTTGGAACGACTAGTGCGGCGCTCGACGCTCGTACCTCAGCTCAGGGTCACGTAGGCGGGGACGCAGCGGACGTAGCAGTCGTTGCACTCGGTGACTCCTTAGCGGGGCGAACAAGCGCCCCGACGCAAGCATGGACGGACGCAGATGTGCAATGCGGGAGGCGCTGTGCCATGCGGTCGGGACCGGGAGCATATGGCGCGAGGGGCGGTGAGGGCGCGGTGGCCGACTCCAAGTCAGATATCCTTTCCCAATTTGGGAGCTCGCGGTAACGGGCGTCTGCGTAGCCGGCGGGAGCATCTGAGATCTGGGCGTGACAAAAAGTGATGTGTTCCCAATATGGGAAGGTAAGATCAGAGGAGGAGCAGCTGACCGCGTTCAAGCTGGGCGACACACTCAGCCGCGGCTCTGCCATGTTCGGCATGCTGGGCGCGGCGAAACATGCCCCTCTGATGCGCTCCTCCACGGAAGGACCTTGGTTGCCCGCTGTAACCGCTTCCAGACACCCTGCTGCGCTCTCTCGGAGTCCGGACTGAAGACACCACCCGTCCTCGAGGATGACGTGAGATGTCCGCACACGAAGACGGTGGTGACAGTACTCCCTGCCTCGCCGCCGTCCAGATAGACACATAGCATGCAGCATCATATCTGACCGACGGCGCTGCACCTGCAGCCCGTGCGTCTCAGCTACTCCACTTCCCTCGGCCTCGGGGTACCGGTACTCACACCTCGTCCGCGTTGTTTCAACCGCTCGTTCAATCCCGCCATAACCGCGTACTCACTCAGTACTCAGCAGCTGAGCAATCCCGCTCCCGCCAGCAGCGCCTGCTACAGAGTACTGAGCTACTGCAGCGCACAGGGAGTCCGAGGATCAAATCGTCGTTATATTCTCGTCGTCGGTCACCATGACGCAAGGTCAGAGGGTCTGCGACGTGCGACCCTTGCTAGGTTTCTGATGTTAAAACGCTGCAGCGTCCCCAGGTTCGGAGGCGGTCTCGACCTTCTTCCTCGTGAAGGGTCCTGCGTCTGGACCACGGCGTGGTTGTGTGGCCGCGTAGCACCGTATGCGGAAATGTGGCTGCAACTGATGCGCAACCGCACCGGTTCTCCGCATCGTACCTCCGTATGAGCACCGTGCCCGCTCCCGACGGCTGGCACATGGCAGGCATTCGCGAATCCAATCACTCACCGACTTCTAAGTTCTGGATGGCCTGAACCTATGTCGTCATGAAGCCGCAGCGACGCTTCTAGTGCGAGACGTTCGAGTTGGCTGTGGCAAAAGAACACTGAACAGGATTGTCAATCAGCGCGCCGTTGCACGTTCTCACATGCGCCCGCTCGGCGTGAGCTTCGTGCGAACGAGCATCGCACGGGAAGACTGATTGCTCGCTAGCAGCGTGAGTGTCTGGTCAGAGAGCGTGCGTCACCTGGAGCTTTGTCGAGCAAAGCCAGATATTGTGCGAGCGCAGAAACGGACGGGTGATGGACTCACGGGGCTCGGACATCGGACATCGGATAGCTGTCAGTCTGTCACTGCTGGGAAAGCTACGAGCAGCGAGCTTGAAGTTCGCGACTTCGGAACGCCCCCGCATGCTTACCCCAGATCAAGCCCTCAAAGATGCTGCGGGTGCGCCTAGTGACGCTTGTGCGACAAGGTTCAAAGACCGAGAAGCGAGGCCATCCGACATGGGCGGGTCCGTCTGGCAGCTGCAAAGGGATGTCGGGTGAGTCGAAGGTTATGTAAAGAGCAACGCAGGAGAGCTGGTATTAATTAAGAGACGTACGAGAGACGAGGAAGCCATGGCACGGTCGGACGAGAAGTGGAGGAGATCCGGGGCTAGAATGTCGGTCGCTAGACTGCATGGAGGGTTGCCACGCACGTCTCGTGGTGTCCGGCGTACTTGGTAGTGCACGAGCCACATTCATGAAGAAGCTGGTTGACGTCGCCGCGCAGCGAGCTCGGGCTTCTGGGTCCCGACTCCGGTGCGGACGAGCGGAGGAGACGCTTCGACGGTCTCGAGCGTCGATGCACATGTCCGAGTCGATGCGCGTGTGGGCACGGGCGCGGAACGAGGGCCCTCGTCGACAGCGGACGTGGAGCAGAAGGCGCGAAGCAGGGGAATGCGGGGAAGAGGGTGCCTGCTGCCCTCGAGCTGGGAGGTGCCCGACGCCTTTGGTGGCCCTAGCGTTCGGAGGACCTGCCCGAGCCCCCGCGCTCGCGACGGCGGAGGGCCCTTGGCGGAGGGCGCCAGCGTGTCATGCGCACGCCAGTGGGAGATGGGAAGCGGAGGCGAATAGACTTTGTGCGCACACGCTGCCCACGCTCATGACGCCCGTCGTGCGGCTGGCCTTGTTCGGCACCCATCGCACGCACGCCTGCGCCGTCTCCTCAATGGGACAGCCGCCACGGGATTGGCATTGATGCTGCGGGCTGGGCAGGCGTGGCATGCGGGCGCGTGTGACATTGCCTTCGAGGGTGCAGTTGTCGTCATTGACCGCTGCAGAGCCGCCTGGTCGCTGGCGGTTAGCTGCTCTTTGGTGAGCATGGAAGATTGACCGACGGACGACAGACTTCGAGGTTGTCGGAGATGAATGATCGACTATGGAGGCCCCCTCCGAGGGTCCCGGCACACGAGGTCCACGGTCGTCGTCCGTTGTCACTCCCAGCAGCTGGGAGTTCGTCCGACGGATATAGCGCTCACGTTGGGGTGGAAGTGGCTGATCTTCACAACGGGGGCGCGAAGGAAGGCGGGTCCTGTTCGCAGTGCACATCGCACCATCACTTGCGTGGCACCGATGTTCTCGTACTGCATGAGTGGGAGTCCTGCACATTCGACCAGTGGTGAGTGAGCTGCGGAAACGAACCAGGGAGACCGCAACCGGCGTGGACTCAGCAACTCACGAGAAGACCGTCGAACGTGGCAAGGGCCGTTCTCCAGCCATTGCAGCGACTCGGATGCGTGAGCGACAACTGAACACTCTGACTGTATGCTCGAACCTTGGAAGCGGCTGGCACGGAAGAACGAACGAGTGGAGCGGAAGAGGGTCTTCGGAGCTCGGCAGACTCTCTCCGTCCGCCCGTTCTTCCGTCAGTCCGTTGAATGCCCAGGCACATCCCCGCCGACGTACCGAGAACTGACAGCAACCCCCGGCATACAGTGTCAGTACCATTACAACACGGCGACCCAGAGTCTGGACTCTGCAGAGAACAGTCAGCATTAGTCTCAGACTTGGACATACAGACTCGGAACGGCACAGGACGCGTACCGCAGCAGTGGCTCCGTGCTGGTCAGTTGCAGCTCAGTTAGGGTCGATCTCTCGCGCCCCTGGTCGTCCTGCCTCAATCCTGTGCGATAGACTCTTCGAATTCCCTCACATCCACCACGAACTACTCTCCGGGCACGCTGGGGCTCGTCTGGTATATCCCTGGCCAGGCGGACGCGGGACTGGAAGGACGCGGCGGCTCCATGGTTAGAATGGCGAGGAGTGGCAACCGCGCCAGCGAAGGCTTCGGACTCTTCGAATGGGGTCTCGAGACATAGGGGCCGGCGGGTCAGACTGTCAATGAAACACGATCGCGCAACTCTCGGAGCGGGAGCGACTAACTCACTGAGATCCATGGCGGTTAGGAGCCAGCTTGCGCGCTGGGTCCGCCCCGGCTCGGCTTCGGCAGCGGGAGGACGTCCGCGTCCGAGAGGGTCGGTCTATGATAGGTTTTCACTGCAGACTCTCGGTCGTCGGGTGTTTTTATGTGTGTTCTATGCATTTAGTCGCATCTATGGTTTACTGTGTTACATGGAGTAGTAGCGTACATCCGCAAGAGAGCTGGGGTGGGGGATATGCGAGATATGGGATATGATGGTGATATGGGGGGATATGCGATTGCGTGAGGGGATATGCGCGAGAGAGACAGAGCAAGAAAATCGAAGAGGTATGATGCGTCATAAGACAAGCGGGGAACAAACAACATCGAACGCACGCGGCCGAGTCAAGCATGATCTGGAGCAGAAGGCTATGGAGAATGAGCAGCACTGATTTTGCGTAGTCGGGCAAACACGGGAAGGCATGTGCGCGAGATAAGCAGGAAAGCAGAAATGAAGAAAATGCGAGACGTGCAGGGGAGATCGAGACGTGAATGAGGGTAGGTATGAACGATGCGAGGTGGAGAGAGAGGGAGCGGGGGATGAACGTTGTGACAACGTGTGAGGAGCGTGCAGTGGAAGGGCAATCAGAAGACGCTAGGGAACGGTGGATGATGCGCTATGTGCAAGTCCGTATGCGATGAGAATGAGGTAGGCGTCATCTTTTGGAGGTCCGTGCCGGCGAGCGAAGTGTGTGAGTGTGTGATGAATGGAGGGAGTGGACCTCGACGCGTTTGCCGCTGGAAGCGGCGCCGGCGGGGGGGATTGGATTGTACTTTGCCAATCCCAGTGGCGAGAGCAAAGGAAACAGAGCGAGACAAGAGCGGCGAGTGAGTGTGTGATAAATACTGTACAGAACGCGCGGCAAGCGGGCGTCGTCTAATAAGAGTAGGCGAGACGTGATGCGAGGGCGAGTGCAGGAGGCCGTCATGAAGCAACGCGGGCGACCTTGCGGCCGCGAGTTCGGTACGCGGGATGGTCATCCGCTGCCCTGGTCGTCGCGGGTTGTGTGTTTTCCTTCGCCGCCGTGCGTGCTCCTGGCTCCCTCCGCTTCGTCGGGTACTGCTCCGGCATGTTGAAGAAGGCGGTCGGAGAAGCCGCTCTGCGAATCTTGCGGGCTGCCGTGGACTCGATGTCGGATTCCTCGACGATACGGACCGTGTCCTTGCGGGTCACGGTGCTTGACCGAGGAACCTCCTTTTGAGAAGACGAAGACGCAGTCCAAAGTCGGAGGTGCGCCTTAAGGCCACCGAGAAAGTTGTTGTTGGTTGTGCGAGGGACGGGTGCCTCGCGGAGCGAGCCGACTTCCGAGCGGGTCGCGGGAGTGACGACAGAAAAGGAAGACGCGCCGGTTGTGAGCGAGACCATGCTCGTAGAAGGGATGGATGATGAGTCCCTGGAGAGCGAGGGGAGGGACTGCTGGGGAGTGAGGATGGGGCGCGATGGCTCGGGAGGCGCAGGTTGTGCGCGGGACATGTAGAGGGAAGGCTTCACGTCGGGGGGTTGGAGGAGGAGCTTCGGCTTGAGGGTGCCGGAGGGAGTCTCCTCGAGTTCGGGAGACGCACCTCGGGGGATGGATGAAGCCCATGCGCGGATGCCGGCATCTCCACGGCCGATCCAGGTGTTGCGAGAAGGGGACGCCGGATGCGCGAGGTGCGCGTCCTGCGGGCATTGGTCGAGGAAGGAGTCTTCGTCGTCGTCATCAAAGACAGACTCGGGCTCTGCGGCCACGAAGGACGAGAGGGGAGTGTACGATTTGTGTGCGGAGGTGGACGGTCTGTCGGAGTTGAGACAGCTCTGGGAGCAGTACGGAGTGCAGACGTCCTGCGGGTCAAGTTTACGGGATGATCGGGGGAGAGAGCGGGGAAAGCGCGTACCAGCTCGATGCGGCAGCCACAGGCCAAGCACCAGTTCAAGTCGACGGCGTCCATGGCTGGCTAGGAGATGGCGTGGACGGAGGGGAGAGCGTCGTTGGCGGGAGGAGCTGAGGGGAGAGTCGGCAGAGGAAGGGGCGCAGTGGGATGATTATAAGCAGCCTCGACGAGCACACACCTCCCGCTCCCTCGGGCCAGATCCTCGCCCAGATCCCACATTAATTATTTTCGCGTTTCTGGGGCTAGTCCTGTTCTGGGTCGGGTGCAGACCCTGGTCACAGACGGTCACAGCGAGTCACAGATGCGCGCCGCATTTGGACGGTGTTGGTCCCTGACGTGCACTGACAGCTGATCCTCGCCTCTCTCACTCCGCCGCGCTATCCCCTCCTCGCCCTCCCGCACATCTCTCCTCCTGCGCACGAACGCAGTGCGCAGAGCATGCCACACGTGAATGAGATGCGCGTGTTCGTGGAGAGCGTACTATCTGCATGCGGAGGCCACACCCTGCGTCTGCCGAATCTGAGTCTTCTGAGTCGTTAACTTCGTAGGTACTAGTAGCGAACATCGCTCTCCCCACCAAGCATACGCGTCGACTGATTGCCCTTCGCCAACCCTGCCGCCTCTCGTCTCCCCCGCCGACGTCGCACAGCACCTCCTTGTGCGCCGAATTCGTGCAACAATTGAGTCATCGTCCTCCTCGATACGGCGTACAATGAGGTCCCCAATTGATCACCGATGCGCCCGATACGCGACTGCCGCCGGACCCCGCCCGCCCTCTTTCCCCTTCGGGCAGGTCGCGCGCGGTTCACACGCTGAGTCAGTGGCCCAGGTTGGCAGTCCCGTCGGCAGCTATATGATCTCTCTTCGCGTCGTCCGACGCCCGTGTTGCCACAACGCTGCTAGGATTGATAGCGGGCTCTGTGTGTGCGCTACGGTTCCCGCCATGCCGCGCGGGCCAGGCCCACCGAGCCCGTCTGGCATCTGTCACCCTGCGCATCCTCGACGGCCCAGCCCAGGCCCAGTCTGATTCCTCGACAGAGTCCTCGCTGAACCTACATAGGCATAGCGACCGCCCGCTGCGCTGGGCGAGGGCAGGCAAAGCCTCGTCATGATCAGATTTAGATCAAGAAACAGACAACGATCTCGCTACCCGTTGTACTCCGTATATGGTGCAGCGCGTACTCCCCGTTGCGATACGCAGTACAATAATAGTCCGCACTGTGGCCATTGTCAGGTATACGTACGCCATCGTTTCGCAACGTCGCCTAACGTACCACAGAGCCCTTGCTGTGCACGGTCCCTCCTCGGTCCACTTGGCGTGACGCCTCCCTACTAGCGTCGGCGTGGATGTCGCACGTCCAGCACGTATCGGACTCGAGCTACGTTCCAGCTATGACAGCAATATCTGTGCATGGCCCTCCCCTGGATCTCCAACGCTAATTCAAAAAAATTTCGCGGCTCTCCCAGCGGCGCAGCAACGGGTTATCGCGCTCTGTCCTATCGAAGCTGTTGGGGCGAGGGCAGACCCACGCACGAACTGAATGGGTCACTGGCCGCTCACGCATTGCGCAACAGCCCGTGTGAACACGAAGCCCCCTGCATGCAGATGGCACCCTTGCCCCGGGCACGGGACGCTATCGGCGACGAAGATGGGCGTGGGGGAGCCTCAAGTGAAGAGAGAAGCCTCGAGAGATCGTTCGCTCGCAGGGCGCGCCAACTCTATGCGTTGGCGCGGTGTGCGATATGCCGGCCCTCCAGACGAGGACGTCCTCCATGGATCGCGCCGTCGGAACTAACCTGGAGCCCATCTCCCACTCAAGTTCCCCTGATTCCCCCCTGCCGCATTGGGCTTGTCAGGAAAGCTTAGCTTACGACAGCAGGAGTCTTCCGCCTTCCTGAGTTCTCTGCCTCGCCTACTTCCGTCTGGCCGCTTCGTGCCCCTCTCTGGAAGACTTCGCCTGCCGTTCTGTGCCCCGCCGCGTTTCGCACGGGACCACTGACTGCCAATACTCCCCCGCACGTCGGGAGAACGAGGAGGTTGACAGTTCCTGCGAGACGCATGTGCGTATCCTTCACCCGAGCGGGGACGACAGCTGGGGTGTCGCTGCTGCCACGTAAATATAACCCTCCTCCCAGGGCCCGCCACTTCGAATCATGGCGGAACCCGCGAGAAGGCACCGTTTTGCGCGATGTATATCCGCCCGACGTGCCGCCTTGAATAGGCGTTGCCCCATCGCCCGGGTCTTGTCGTCGTGGCCATCAGCCCCGTCGCAGCATATCAATGCGAACCCGAACCTTGAACGCCGAGCTCGGCGTGTTCTCTGCGTTTCGCGTCACAGCGCCGATGGCACGTCGTTGCGCCTTACACGCACCGCGCGCACAGAAGAACAGAAGAAGCGAGATTGCATATGGGCACTGCGTGACGGCGAGATGGCACTCGACGGAAGCATCTGGAAGGCCCGGCAGAACGAGAGCCGTGACCGTCCTGCCAGTGTCTGCACGCAAGTGACGCACACGCACACGGTGTCCCGCAGGAACGTGTTTGGCCTCCGACCCCACGGTCACGCCCCACTAGCCTTCGGAAGACGTGGACGGGAATGGGGTCCTCTCATACCACGCACCGCATGTGAAGACAAGGTTCGTGTGTGTGCCTCCATTGCCCCGGGGCGTAGCGTCCCAAAAATCATATCCGGATGGGCGCACTGACTGACGTACCGTGCTAGCAATACATCGCGGTGGGGCCGACGCCGCGTATCCGCTGCTTCCTCAGCGAACAGAGAGTGGAACGAGTAATTTGAAGCGGGCAGATGTTTGGGCCGGTGTGTCCCTGCTGATCTGCTTCGCCCGCCTTGAGTGGCCAATTGAGCACGCCCCGCCTGCTGTAAGGACAGGAAGCTGAGGAGCGGAAAAAGTGAGGGCGTCCCCTTCCTGCGAAGTGGATGAGGACTCATTAGGACGACTGACCAATCGCCAAGACCGGACTACAAACTCACCTGTCTGTGCCCTATGAGCGAAAAGGCCAGTGTGACGGTGCCGATAGCGGAAGCGAACATTGTGTTTCGAGGGTGCTGACGGCACGACCTCGACGTTCCGGGACGTTCGTGGCTACCGTCACGCACGCACGATTCCGGGCGACTCGCCGTGCGCATTCGTCCTGCCCGTGTTCGGTCTGCAGCCGCCCGAGAAGTGCGAATCTGTATCCGGAGGGCCCCTCGAGATAGAGATGGGCACCCTGGATCTGAGGCTGCGCACGAACAGAAAGTGTAGCGGGAGCGTGGGCGCCGATGGTGATGCCGTGAATGTGCTTGCCAGTGCGCGGTCCACCGTTCGAGCAAGGCCGTGATCTTGGTGAGTGCGGCGTGTGGCCGCGCGAATTGAGCGGGACAGCGACGGGACGAGCACTGGGACTGCCACAGAATAGAGTGTTAGGTTTGCACCACGGCCTGGGTTCCACTGCGCTGCCGGCACTTGCACTGGTACAACCATATCACGGGCGGCCAGATGCACCGAAGGTGGAGGGTTGTGCCAATAGGAACCGAGGGAAGGCGGAAGAGCGGGCGGGAGCGGTCGCATATGGCCCTTTGCCACCGATCCAGGGTGGGACGTCGATGGCAGTCGCCGTGGAGGACGAATCGAGCTGAGTTCGTGGCTTCTGGAGAGGGTTCGAGCTTCGCGACGATTGCGCGCCTGTCTCAAATGGGCGGGTGTGAGGAATATAGGAGGGGCGCGCCATAGTGACTTGTCCCAAGATGCTGATGGGCTGAATGCGGCGTGGAACATGGATCAGACGTTATTACGGCGTGCAGGAGAACCCTCCACGCGGGGGTCTGTCGTGGCCGAGCTGCAGTCCACACGGAGTCAGATGGTGGACGTTCCGTGTTCGCATCGGTGGCCTCACGTAGGTGCCGCTGGCCGAAGTTGACAGCCAGGATAGGCATTGTCCTTGGATGATAGGCGTATTTGATTGTTCGCACTGCGCCGCGCCTGGGTGGTTCATAACACACGTCTGACGTGCATGAGTGTTCCATGTACACACGCGCTTGGTGTCGCATGTCACCGCCACCGCGTACAGCAGGGCCGTCGCGCACTACACGCACGTCGAGGGCCTACGCGGAGACAAATGCAGACTGAGTCAGGCAGCACTGACATGCTTATACGGGATCGTACTACGCACCGCACACGAACACCGCCGTATCAGAAGAAGCAACGGCGGAGGTGTATGTGAACCCGATTTGAGAAAATTTCTGGACGCCGGCAGATCGTGATGACCGCAGGGCGGCGCTCGTCAGAAGAGCTCGCGCGCTCATATGGTGCATTGCTGGTGGATGGAAGCATGGAAGCGTGAAGTACGAAGATGGATACCGCCTGCCTGGGATCTCACAGAACCGGTCTGCCAGATGCGGTTTGTTGGAAGGATCTCGAGAGGCCAGCGTCCATGGCTGACGTTCCCGAGTAAGTAGACCGAGTCGTGTGGTTGTGGTCTCTTGATGTCGGTAAGCTGTGTGTACCAACGGGCACTCATGGATCTCTAGGATGCAGCTTGGCGAGAGGAAGATTCCTCCAAGCTCAGGTGGAGGCTGACGAAGGCTTCGTAGACGCGTAACGACTACGCGGTCGCTGGGTAACTGGGAAGTAGGTTCGCGGAGACATCAGCTCCGAATTCTCGTTGCACATGCCTAGGTGCATCTAGCCCAGCATGCAATGCAGGGCCACATACCATATGACGGGATATTGAGTGGACTGCGGCAATGACCCGCTATGAAAAGATGTCTAGTCGTCGACATTATTGAACACCCGGATATTAGGGGTGGCGCACGCCGGATCGAAGAGAGTCGTACTGACCGTGAAGGCTCTTCGGCTGTTCGATCAGCATGGAAGCTGGATGTGTGCGATGGCCGTCGGGCGGCGCGTTTGTGACCCGCGGAGGAGCGGAGACGAATGGGTGCGTGCATGAGGGCGCGCGAAAGTGCATGTGCCTAATATGCTTGAACAAATGACATGTGAGCAGAGTACGAACTCTCAAACATACAGCACTGACAGAGACAGATTGTCGAACAGACGATGGGATACTCGACGTCACTTGTCTGATGTCAGAGTAGCGGGGGACCGGAGACTTTGAGGACTCCGGAGGGAACGATCAAGACAGAGGGCTCGGCTAGGGATGCATCTGCATGATGTGCATCACCGCTCTTCCGCAGGTATGTGTGCCTCCGGATGCGTGAGACAGTTCGACGTGGCATCCGACGACGCGTCTGCTGGAGTCAAGAGAGAACAGTGCGGAGGAGAGGTTAACATAACCTTTCGGGACGAACAATGGGAGATCGCGGACCCGATAAGTCTTGTCCGACTATGGGCTGGTGTTGTACGCGTCATAACGCAGGGTCGCGGATACTAGACTTGCCAAGTATGTCGAACAACAGGCCCGGCGTGGAGGGACTCGAGATGCTAGAAGGTAGCCGGGATAAGTACATGGAAATTGCAGAGGATAAGTGCAACGCCCACGGCCGAGGGTGTCACGGCGCCTGGATTGGGCAGCGACGCCACCATGGTTCAACATACCATATCGGGAGAGGGCCCTTGTGCCGCCGGCGCGAGGCTCTGAGTACGCACACCTTCGCGGGAAGGCTTGTCGCCAGCGGAGGCCCGCCCGCTGCAGCCAGCCCCAGGCGACGTCCATCAGCCCCCTCTTCGCTCTGCGCCCTCGAGCCGGCAGAAGAGGCCAGCCAGCATGCGGGCGCGGACATGCCTTCGCAGGCATCCCCAGTTCAGTCCCACCACCATCCACGTAAATCCGCCGATGCGCCTGGCAGGCAGTGGCAGCGAAAACCTCCCACAGAGCCCAGAGAACCCATCTTGACGTGTTCACCCTCATGATTCGCGAGCGGAGTCTGCAGCCCGACCTCCTTCTGCAACTCAGCGCAATAGACTCCCTCCTGGCGGAGGCTGCACTCGGTCGCCCGCGACTTCGCGGCGACACACCAGCCGCGCGGTCCACATGCGCAGCCGATGCCACCTTGGTCGTATATGGCGAGCAGCAGATATGACGAAGCCCAATATCACCAGAAGGCACCGCTGTGGTCCAGCGTGGCCTGACTCTCGAACCCGCTGCGCCCGTGCTTCGCTCCGCAGATAGGCCCTTCTCTGAAGAACAACGTTCGCCGTAACTTTGCGACCCACATTCACAGTTCCTGGCGGCCGCTGAGAACCCAACGAGGATATCAATGTGAGCCATCCATGGACTCCTTCTCCCGCTCCCATGTCACGTACGTTCTGGCCGCTCACAACAATGTTCTCGGCGGCCCGTCAGATTCTGCGGGCATACGACGACGTCGCAGCCTCGCAGGACGCACCGCGACACCGTCGTGGCACGACCGTTGGCGGCGGCGTGCGGCCATGAACATCATCTATCAGCGACCTGCGCGACGGGAAGCACGGGAAGCACCGGTGGCGACAGAGAAGCTGCACATTCGTAGAGCCTGCAGCGTATATGAGGGCTCCTGGGCCCCAGGGTGCTGTTGCACCATATAGGACGACGTTCTCCCCCACTCTAGGCCCCGGGAGCCCTCTTCCACTGCGGGATCAGCCCTGTCCTCTCATAGTCAGTCTTCCTGCTGTTTCATTCAGGGGGAGGCGGGATCCTGTATCCCGTTACTTGCTTCACTTCGTCCCAGGATCATATAGAGGGGGTGATAGTGGCTCCCACCTACACAAGCTTACCGGCCGTCTTTCATCATACTTGACGCACGACCACACATCATATTATCCTGCCCAAGGCTATTTTGATCCTATCATGGAACCGCGTGCCTCCCCCCAACATCAAGCGGTACACAGTGAGCATTGTGAACGTGGGCCATAACGACCGTCGCGGTTATCCAAGGAAACAATAGCGTTACAGCGCGCGGGGTCAGCAAAGGGCGTTCCTAGGTCCACATTCTCATCACTTGTCCTTCTTGCTCTCCGCCGTCGCCGCTGCCTTCTTTTCTGGCGCCGCTGCTGATTTCTCTGCAGCCGCCGCTTCCGCGAGGATGTTCGCCTCCAATCGGCGCGACCATTGTTCGCCCGCCTGTCAAGGACAGCGTGGAAGCGAGCGACAATTGAGTCATCGAGGTCAATTCAGTCCAGGACGCGGGAGAGGGGAGATGCAGGTAAGCGGCGGGAATCAGTGACTGTGACTTGGACGAGGCGGTACGCGGGAGGGGTGGTACGTACCTGGAGCGCGAGGATGCCACCCAGAAGGAGGATGATGATGGTGTTCCCTGCGGAAAGGATGCGCAGTGCCTCAACTCGGTCTTGCTCTGTGTCGACGTCCGTGACTGGGTCTGCCACCGTGCGGCACGCCGGGATGCCGACGGTCAGGTATACTGCGAGGGAGAAGACGTACGCCGCTGTTGTGAGATGTGTGATCCATGTCAGTAACCGGGATAGCGGTACAAACGAGAAGAAAAGAGGGGCGTGGGGGTAGCATAATACACCTTCGTCGACGCGGGCGATATGGTCGTACCAGCGGTACGGGAGAGGGACACAGAATGGGTGGGTTGAGGGGTCGCGAGGGGAAGCTCGTAGCACTTCAAGACAAACATGGGAGAGACGCACCGAGGGAAGAGCCGTCGAAGAATATCGCGCTGTCATCCCAGTGGTGCAGCTTGCCCAAGAGGCCGACCAATCCCAGCAATACAACTCCGTGTAGGAGAGCCTGCGCGTCCAGATGAAGCGGGTCGGGCGCATGAGGGGCGGCGAGATTCGCGGTTCAGCGAACAGCGACAGGGGTGAGGGTGAAGTGAACACGACAAGTAATGCACATTGACGTTAGTACATCCACTCGCGAAGAATGCTGAGAACGTAGAGAGACTCGCCTTGATAGCGGGCGGGGAGTTGTAGAACGTGGTGTAGAACTCGTACCCGTCCCGGATGACGCTGTCCGTCAGCGGGGTGAACAGGATTCGGTAGTCCACATTCAAGCAGATCAGCAGGACCCCTATGATGTTGCGAGGCAGACCGGAGACGAGTATGTATGTGAACGACCGGGTAGTGCAGGCACAGACGTGTGAGCGGTTCGCGTGAGCACTCGGTTCACTGAATCTGACGGGAGACAGCTCACCGAGGAAGAAGGACACGGACACGAGAACAGCAGCCTGTCGGTAGCCCATGATTGCGTAGCCTGGCGGGACGTCGTAGCGGGAGGAAGAGAGCTTGCAGACTGGGGCGCGCTGGCGCGCCAAGACGCGTTCCGAGCAGACATGATGGGCGCCTGACCTCGACGCGTCGGGACTCGAGGGCGCGATAAGACACCCGACGCATCACTCCCAGGGACCAGGGCCGCCACCAGACACTAGTTGTAGCGGTTATCTTCGTGGCGCGGAACAAGCTCCTGACTCCATTGGCCCAGAGGGTGAGTGACTGTGAGTGAACGTTTAGGACCACAGGTAACGGGATGCAAGTCGGAAGGCTCAGGCTCAAGCGGTCGGATAATTTACAAGAGAATGGGATATACAACGCGCAAAGGGTATCAAAGACATGCAGCTGTATACTAGAGGATCCGTATATGTAGAAAGCACCGTCAAACATGACAAACCAGACAAGATTATACGCCTGCTAGCAGCACCTATTAGTCCGTGCCATACGTGCCGTACGCCATACGCAGTATCATGTACACTATCTGCACATACACACCGGATATGGGCGATCGTCATCGCGCCTCGGCGTCGTTCCCTGTCGTCTCATGTACAGATATCAGAGGTCATGACGATGTCGACGCCGACTCTGGGGCTCCACGGGACTATGTCGGTCGATGGGGAGAGTGCGACATCGATGGCGAGTGCTGCACCTGCTGATGCGCCTCGAAGGCATGCGGACTGGGCTCGGTGCCCTGGGAAGGTGCTTGCTGGGGTTGCGACGGCATGGGTTGCTGTGGGGGACGCGGCGACGCGGGGAGTCCCATCATCCGACTATGTCTGCGACTAGCCTTGTCGGTGGCGACGCTCAGTCCGCGCGTCGCAGCCAGCGCCGCAGCCCGGGAACGGGAACCTGACTGGCCATTGGCCTGTTCTGCCTCACCTGCCCCTGCGTGGTCGATGAGGATGGCCTGTGGAGCGTGTGCTGAACTAGAAGCTGCCGAGGATTCCACGATCGACTCCGCATCGTTCTCCGTCGTAGCTTCTGTCCCGCTCTCTTCGACCACATCGTCCTCGCCTTCGTCCGACGGGCTCTCTTCTTGTTGCACTAGAACATGAGTGATGTCAGCGCGGGTGTAAGGAGGTGCAGAACTCCGAAAGTACTGCGATGCGTACCTGGTAGCGCCCTACCAGACAGGCCCAGCATTTGGTCCGCCGCAGCTTCGGAATAGTGCTGGCTGTTCCGACGCGCAGCGCTTTGACTTTGAGCTTCTTCGCCGTCGGCGGGTGCCGCAGGCTCGTCGAGGGTTCCGTCAACGTTGAAGACGCGCTTGAACTCTCCCAACATCAAGCTGAAGACGCCAGCAGGGATGCCGAGCGTCGGGCTGAAGACGATTCCGACGTTGCGCATCGTCATCTTGTTCACATGCGCGTTCTGGACGATCAGGATCAGGTGTGCGGTGAGTGCACGCAGGAGGCTGTAGTTGGCCACGGGGAGTGACGAGATGAGGAAGGAAAGTTCCCTGATCCTTTCCTGGGGATCGACGAAGTCTGGAACGGTGTTAGCGTCAGTAAGGTGGCTATTGACAAACAGCGCGGAAACGAGGACGTACCGATGACTGAGAGGAAGCGCAAGTGCAGATCGCGCGTCAGGATGCTTGCGGGCAGTTCCCGGAGGAATGTTTTGAGTAGCCCAGCAATGGCGTGCGGATCCCAGTATTCGTCTGATGCGAGGAGGTCCACATCGCCCTCTGCAGATATGACGGTCAATGTCAAACAAACTACGTGACAGACACAAGCAGACCGCACCTGCGTTGAAGCGGTCCTTGAGGCTCTTGATCACAGCCGAGCTACCGCTCAGCCGGTAGATACCCTCTTCGTGCTCCGCCTTCTTCGACTCGAGGTACTGTATACATCTGAAGACGATCGCAGGCAAGCTGGCAATCTGCGCGATATCGAGCGACTCCTCCAGGCTGACCCCAAAGACCGCCCTTGGGATGTAAGTCGGCATTGCTGCGGGCGCCGACTTGTCTGTTGTAGGGCACAAAACTTGAGTGATCGCTCTCATCGGGCAAGAACAGTGCTTCACGTACCATGCGTCTTCCCAAAGCCCCAGTTTTTGAACGTGCGGGACTTGGTCTTCTCCCTTCGATCGTTGGTGGGCATGGGTGGCGGCTGCTCTGGCGGTGGCGGCTCCCTCGCACCGAACTTGTAGCCAGCGGGAATAGGCGTGCCATTCATGGGACCCGAGATCTTGACCTTGCCGTGCGCATCCACCCGCGGCGTGTTAGGATCCTTTTCCGGCGAGGGAGACCTTCGCTCAGGAATCGAGGCCGGCTTCATCGACATGCGCTTCATCTTCTGCCGTTTCAGCTGCTCGGGCGATCGTGCGGCCGTAGCACGCTGGTCGAGGTCTGGGTAGTGGCCAAGCTCAGAGTTGGCGCGCTGGTTCAGGACGGACAAAGCCTCGGGCTCCTCAACTAGCGGCGATGACGCCGGCAGCGACGTTGAGATAGGCACATCTGCCTCAAGCACGGAAGGCGCGATGGATGATTTGGCAGGACTGCCGGAGCTGGATGCGTCCTCCGGGTACTGCGGGACGCTAAAGAGCTTCGCATTGTTGCTGTCTTGTGCGAGTTGGGAGATGGGGACGGCTGGGCCCTTCGCAATCATGATATCCTTCGTCGTGCGACGCACCGGCGTGCCCTGCAGATCGGTTGGTGGATTGGAGCTCGTGCTTGACCGCGGCTCCCTGGCAGACTGCAGTTGCACGGCGCTGACCGGACTGGCACCGTTGTTCTGGGCCATCGCGGCCTGCTCCTCGTTGTACGTGCCAGTCACGTAGCGCACCAGTTCCTCCACCCAAGCATCACGCTCCTCGTCGCTGTCCGCACACAGGACGTGCCGCGCAGCAGACCCGCTTGGGCCTCGTCTCGCCTCGATGATGAGGAACGCATGTCGGTACTCGTTGTCTTCGTCGACATCCCGCTTCTCTGGCGCTCGCTGCTGTCTTCCGATCTGGGCACCGGTGATCACTATAGAGCCTAAATGCGTGCCTCCGCGCTGTGACAAGCCAAAAAGATGGGTCGGTCAGTAAGCGGAACCATACACGGCAGAGACAGCGACTCTTTCTGCGATCGCATGCACGATACGCGGATGCCATGGCAGGCGTGACAAGTGCCGCTGTCGCACTGAAGAGACGGAGCTACTCACGCTCTCGTAGTACTCGAGAGAAGGACCCTGGAGCACAAAATACCGCGACTTCCATCCGCCGAAGTTCTTCCCGCGCTTGGTGAGGTAGCCTTCCTTGTATCCCGCTTGGGAGACCGGCTTCTGCGTCTCTCGGACGATGTCCGACGTGAAGAACGCAACGATCTCGTCCTTGTTCTTCACCGGAAGAGCGATCAACGACCTGAGGTACGCCTCGAGGGCAACCTAGAAGAATCATCAGCATTTGTTCGGAGCTTCTCAATGGCGCCGACGGCATGATGGGCAAAGTGGGAATGGAGACAGAGCGGACAACGTCCAGAAATCCGAAAAGAAATTCGAAGGAGTGAAGAGGCACCGAGGTGAGGTGACGCGGTTTGCATCAGATCTCTCGCCGCTTGCCAGAAGCACCTCGGGCTGCGGGGATGTGGCTTGTGGCCAACTGTCTCCGAGATACAGACAAAAGCGCGGAAAGATGAAGGGGATCTCAACGGTCAAGGGCTGATAACGACGTGACGAACCTCCCCACCAATGGCACGCAACGGAGCGAAAGACGACTAGAGACACCGACGTACCTTGCGCTGGTCAACCTTCGCAGGCGCATGGTCGCGCCATAGACGTCCCTCTGGCAGAGTCACAAGCTTCTTCGCCGCTGACCTTCCCAACGTGCTACGCACGCGCGCATCGAGCGACAGAACGTCGCTATAATGCTTCTCGATCCTCCAGGACTCCTTGCCTCTGCCTGGGTCAACGGAGATGATGAACGAGAGCACCTCCTTTCCGCGGTCGTTGGGCCGGATGGAGGAGTTAACGACAACGACTTCTGTATGGGGAAGGTCCTCGGCGAGCAGCGGGAGCGCGCGGAACTTCATCTGCGGCGGGTTGGCTGGTATCGGGAGGGGGAAAGGCGACGGCGGTGGCTGTTGGTCCTTGCCTGGAGTCTGAGTCTGGGACGACGAGAGGGATGGTGCCTGGTACGCGTGCGAATCAGACGTGGACATGGAAGGCCGGCTGTCCCGACCGCTGTCGGCGAGACTGCCCTGGCGGGAGGGGGTTCCCATCTGCGCCTGCGCGGGGGGCGGGGTCTCGCGAGCGTACTGCTGCGCCTGTGGCTGGGAATGCTCGTCCCCGGGGGCAGCGGGAAGTCCTCGACAGCAGGGCGCACGATCTTGCTCTTGTCGCGGCGACGGTCCGCGGAGAAGGAGTCTTCAGAGCCCCTCGGCGGTGTGTCTTCGTAGGACGCGTACTGCGCGCTGCTGGCGCCTGTCTCGTATGCGCTGTCCTCGTCTTCCATATCGAGAAACTCGGCGCCTTCCTCGGTCGTGACAGATCCTGCCCGCGATCCTGGCACACGTCCGTTCGGCCGCACCTGTCCCTCCACTGTCAACGTCCCGTTCGCGGGCAGCCCCAGTCCGACGCCTGTCGGGACGACCCCGTTCATGCGGGCACCGTTCACCTCGGACTGCGACGCGGGAGGCGCATCGACCACATGGGTCTCCTGCTTCAGAGGCGAATTCGATTCAGTCGGGAAGCTGAACTTCATCCCGGGGCTGACAGCTGGAGATGCCATGGTCGCATAGTACCGCTTCGCCTCCTCGGGCAGGGAGATTTGGGAGTCACGAGACGCACTCTGCCGCTCGACGGCGAGCGTAGAACTGCCGTTCAGTGTGATTGACACAGGCTGAGAGGGGGGTGCAGGGTTGATTGGCGGAGGACGAGAAGGAGAAGGTGGGCGGCCGTTCGGGGTGGAACCATTGGTTGCGCGAGAAGGCTCCGGACTAGGTGCTGTCACAGGTGCTTGACCGCGATGTGGGTCCCTCTCCGGGGTCGCCGGTGTCAAGACGACCGCGCTCTGGGACTGTGCTTGTGGCCGAGGGTGCGGTGGCTGAGGAGCTGGACGAGGAGGGCCCTGTGGCTGCCAAGCGCCCAACACAGGATCAGCACTTTCGCCAGGGGATGTCGGCTTAGGCGACCGCGTAGCTGTTGAGGGCGATGGTGTAGGCGTTGAAGATACGGAGAGCGAATCTGAGCGTGCCGGAACGGGCGTGGGCAGCGACGGTTGCGGGAATGACTCTTCAGACGGGCTCATTGCCAGCGGCGGCGACTTACGCGGCGTAGCCTCGACATCTCGCTCGGAACTCGAGATAGAAAGCGGCGACGGCGTGTGGCCAGACGATGGGCCTTGCGAAGTCGACAGGTAGCTGAGAGACGACGTCGGAGACTCTGACCGCGGCGCATTGACCGTTCCCTGCGATCCTTTCCGCTCCGGTGTCATTCGGGCACTCGGACTCGGGGATTGGGTGGGGTCGAACGAGCGTGAGGGAGATAGCTGGGGCACACGAACAGCTGCACGGGCTGTGAATTCAACGCGCTGGAGAGAGAACAAAAAGAATGCACTCACGAGACTCGTCCGAGTGTGTCCGCAATAAATGCGCCCGCGGATCCAGCGATGGAGGACCCTTGACGGAACTCGTCGACGCACTGCTCTCGCTTGGCTTGAGCTGAGAGTGAGAGGCTGCCGAGCGCAACGAAGTGTCCTTGCCCTCAGCCTTCTCCTTTGCCCGGTGGGCGCGCAGGAGCGCGTCGGTGTTCTCGCCGTGCTGGTGGAGGCGGGATCGGTAGAGGTCGCGTCGCCACGGAGACGCTCGAGCTCTTTCATGATGTGATTGTAGCCTGTCCGCTGCTTCTCGACGAGCTTCCATAGCTGGGTATTCTGAGCGGAGAGAGAGTTGCGCTCGTTCACGGCGGACTCGAGCGCGGCGAGCGTCGGGTTGGGTGTGCCGGCGTGGGCGGCGAGGAGGCCGTCGATGGTCAAGAGCTGGTTGTTCGAGGGAGTTGGATTCGCACCAGCCGGGTTGGGAGGATTCGGGGGCGGGGCGTTCGAGAAAGAGGCGTTAGAACGCATCGTCGCGGGGGAGTTGGTGGCGGACGATGGGTAGTCGGAGCGGTATGAACGGTCCCGGACAGGGGTGCCATTGTGGACAGAGGACGTGTATATTTTCGGCGGATTGGGCGTCGCCATGGGTCACCGAGACCGGTCGGTCAGAGCGGACGGCGCGAGAGTACGTTCGTGGGCGGGAAAAAGTTCGAGTGTCGAGGAGAAAGGAGAGTGTCTGGGAATATAGGCGTGGTGGTGGCAGAGAGCCGTCAGAGGACGTGGAGAGAACGACCGTGTAGCCAGCCACTAGCTCGAGAGAGGGGACGTCGACTGGCGGGATGGAGGGAGTGATGGAGGACGGAGAGTCGGGGTCGGGAGTCGAGGAGAGACTGAAGCTGATTGGAGGTAGACGCCGGGTGTTGGGCGTGGCACATCTCAGTCTCACAGGCGACTCAGGCTCGCAACCGACCAGTCCAAGCTCTTTGTCGCATCCTTGGTCCCTTGACCCGTTGTTTCCCTTCCTATTGGCCCCCGGTAACCATCGAATGATTATCCAGGCCGCTCCCTGTGCCCCTCTGTCCTGTTCCGCCTGCCCCCTCCTCGCTCTCCGGAGACGCAATATCTGACTGCATCGGTTCCCGGTGAAAGACCGCAGAACATACGCCATGCCGCATCCGACATATTCGCCGCGTGTCCGCCTATCGTGCCACTGCTGCAGCCTGTCCCCCCAACCCTCGCACCCTGCCACGGAGCACTTGAGCTTGATGGCTACATTCTGTCTTCCATTGCCTCTCGCTGACGTCCGTCGCATAGCCGCTACACGTCTATCTGCACACTCCAGCCTTCCAGGTCCTCTTCCGCCCGATCCCCTGACGCTCGTTTCTCCTAGGATCCTCATCGTTATCACCAGAGGCCCCACCCCGTCCGACAGCACCTCTCCGATAGTCCAGGGTTCCCCTGCTCACAGTCCGCCGCATACGTCGCTACGCATCTCGTCTCCGAACAACCCATCAATATGGCTACGCGGCCGTTCCTACCAGGTCCACTTGCTGAATGAACTGGTCTCTATACCATGTTCGGCGCGAATCTCCCGTACTCCGCAGCGCCCGTACTCGCTCATGTGAGTTCCTCTATCAGCACCCTTTCCGACCGGCTCAGTTCCCTTCTCTCTCCGGCTCCTCAGCCGTGCATCGACTGCACCTGCATATGAAATACCACCCTTCAAGCAACTCTTTCTGCCTTTCCGTCCAGGTCATGTTCTCCACGTGTCCATAGCTGATGCACAACTCTTCTCCTTCGGCCACCGAACGCGTCGTCAGGAATCGCAACCGTCGGCCACCCCTTTCCTTGCGGACATTTGGCGAGCAGTCTGCCTCTTTTCGATCAGGTCCCCTACGTTACGCGCACCAACTGAGCCACTCACGGTGATTGAAGAGAGAAGCTATAGGATACACCGCGAACCCAAGACACTCGCTCTCCTCCATCAGGGGGACCTCCCAAATCCCGAACGAGTTCCCTGGATCGATCCCTAGAATCCTCCGCACGTTCGCGACGGTGATAACGTCCCCTAGGTCTGATTTCCTACGCAGCTTGCTGTCTCCGTCCGTCCCGCTTCTCCCACCGTCCACCTCCGCCGAGGATGCAAGCTCGATGCCTTGTGGAGACTGAGCGGGCGGAAGAGGTCTTCGCGAAGTTGCTCGACAGTCGGAGTTCGCCGCCCCGAAGCGACCCCTCAGAAGCTGATAGATCCGTGTCTGGTGCTCCAGGATCTCGGGACACGCGCGCAGGTGCGACAACTCGTTCGTCTGGAGAGAAGAGAACATCCGCCACTGTGGGGGGCTCCTCTTCCTACAACCGCCACCACGGCGCGTTTTCCCACGGTCCCTGGCATACTGGAGCTGCCAAACCGTGGGTCTGCAACACTCTAAGAGTGAGACTCACGACACTGCAACGAATAGACAGGGCCTGAAGGCCCCCCAACCCAAACAAACATACCAGGAAGAGGCCTCAGGCCGCTACGCTAGACGTAGAATGATACCCCTCGAGATTGGGCACCCAGCTTAGGCGGGTCAGCGCGCGACGCTGCAGGGTATGGCTCAGACCTCCCAAACATCCGCAACCGCGATGGGAGAGAACCCCCTTGGAGTGGAACAAATGCCCCAGTGTGCAACCCTCCTACGTGAGCCGTGGCAAACGAGCTGGAAATTTTCGTGAACGCGGGCGCCTAGAGCAAGCATAAGCAGGATGACGAGGCCAAGGCACGTCTCTGGACGAAATCGACCTAGAACGCGTCCCCGATATCCCCGGGCCCGGATGTGCTCTCCGGCGTCCCCGGGTCCAGACACGCCCTCCGAGAGCCCCGAGCAGGTCACGCTCTGGAGCCCTCGTGCTCAGAAGTGCTCCCTGACACCCTGAGCTCAGATGAGCTCTCCGAAGCCTCATAGGAAGCCTGTGTGCCATATATCCTCAGTATTATCACACCCTCCGTCCCTGGTGGAGCTAGGCTCTGCAGGATATTCAGCTCGCGTCCAGGAACAGTAGCCAACCCTGGTTGACGACGAGGAATGCGCATGTGTGCACTGCTGGCTGGGCGCTTTTTCACATCTCCCTGAAAGATCCCATGATCACGTGATGGCCCTGTGTGGCAGCGAAGCCGTCCCAATGCGACAGAAGTATACCAATCGCCTCCAGAAGGAGACTCCCTCTATATTCATGGCACGAAGTGCGTTCTAGCAACCTTTTCGCATGCGCCTCGGCCCCGTCTGCGCTGGAAGCCTCGCTTAGACATGGCTGGAAGTCGGCTCGCGAACCGACGCTCAAGATACTTGTGAGCCGTCAGCTTGATGATCGATAATGTGGCCCTGGCAGTGGCATGGGTCCTACACTCTCCCTGTACACTCTTCGGCACCGACATACACACAACTTTCGCGTAGCTGAAGGAAGGGTTTCACCCTACAACCGATGTCTGACGAGACGCTCATGTTCTCGTTTTATTCTGCGAGTAGGAACGCAAGACACCCCAACACATCAAAGGCTGCAGCCCATCACACCTCTCGTCTTGCATCCCTGCGATAGCACCATCCTGTCCGCAATCCGCACGCCAACGTTGCCTCTTCCACTATGCAGCTCACCCCCATTCCACGCCCATCCCCCCCAGAGCATCTCCTGCTGATTGCGAGATGGTTTGAATGGCTGGACCCAGCCCCGAGGAGGCGATGCTGTGGTCAGCGGCATGCCTACACCCTCGCGATTAGGCCGGATGAGCCGATTATCGCTGGAAGACTTGTCAGGCTGCTTGCTCTATCACCGCTCGCTTTCCACTCACCTGAGTCTCCCCTCAACAACTACGAGACATACGATCCCCATATCGTTAGACGAGTGGAGGAGATCTGGATGACGGACGACGGGACAGGGAGAGCGAGAGTGCGCAACGTATGTCGGGGGAGCTATGTGGCAGAGGTAGAGCTTGCCTTCCCTTATCTTCTGGCGTCGACACGGCACCGCGCGGGCCGTGTGCCGACAAAAGGGACGGAGGCCGAGCTGGTGGAGCTAGGGCTAGAATCGCTCACGTGCGTACGCCCGGGCATGATGGAAGACGCGTGCTTGGGCGTAAGATGCTGGCTCGGAGAGCCACGGTTCGACACGCGTGTTTGATACCCGACCACAAGTATGTTGTACGCGACGAATCTCTGCATGCCAGCCAGTACCAGTAGTCGTGGACGGAACCGTCCGCCTCTCCCTCCTCAGCTTTCCGCGACCGCTACGAATAGATACCATCCACTGAACACATGCCCTCCTTTGGATACACCAGGCGCGCGCGGGTGTGCTGGTCCAGGAAGTCGAGCGACGCCCATATTTTCCCGCGAATGGGGTGTTTCGTGCGGCGGCGGCTCCCCTCTCGCGGACAAGACGCCTTCTCCACGAGAAATAGCTGACCTCCGGGTCCCTCGGCCCACGCACGTCGGCCATGGTTGGTTCCTGTGTGATCTGCAGCGACGAAGAACGGCGTCCTAGAGTTTGGCGTGCAACACGCGACACGTAGATCCCTGGGAACACCATCGACGTACGCAGGCTTTCCGCTGAAGGGCCTAGGGACGTGCGTAGTATCCCTCCGGAGTCATACGCGCTGACTCATGCGAGTCGTGGACCACACCGTCAAACGGGCTTCACTCTCCCTGAGGTCAAGATGTTGCCCGAGGCAGACCCTACGTCCTCCACGCGTGCACGAAGAACGACGGCGACTTACCCGACTAGCGCACTCCTCGCGTCCCCTGGCCGCAGCCGGTGCGCGGAGACGAGGAAGGCTCTGGGCTCTAGGCGTGTGGGCGCATCCCAGGAGAGTGTCAGCGCGATGAGTATATACAGGCTGCAGAACGCTGCCGACTGGAACAGGCGTGAACGCGCCTCCGATGTGTAGCTCTCCCGAATCAGATGCGAGCAACGTCTGAACGCTGCGCGACGGCGAGGATGCCGGTTGTGCGCGGGCTCTCTGACGACAAAATGTACGGCTGTACGGCTGTGCTGCCACTGCCCGACAAAACGCCCCGGCAGCACACGTACGCGGCCCTCTCCCCTGACAATGCACAAAGAACTGGGCGACTCACCTTGTAACCAGACGAGAGGAGCGGGCGGAGTGCGTACGGTGACCTCGGCGAGGGGTGCTGGCACGCCATGCGACCGGCAACTGCCTTGCCTGGACCATTGATGGTCGTGAGGAAGACATGGATGCTCTTGCAAGGGACGAGAAGACCTGTCGTCGCGCTTTTAGTAACCCGGAACGCCTGAAGACCATGAGAGAAGACAGGACAAACCTTGTCTCGGCGAGTACGCGATGACGTGTACTGGCAGCCTGTCTGGCCGATGAGTAGCCTGTAGTAGGTGACGGCCCCGGGCATTTCGAGCCCTGTCAGCGGCGTTGATAGTATACTACAAGCCTACTCACCTAATGCCTCTCTCTGACTCGGGCTGGAAGCCTCTGGGCCGGAGGAGAAAAGAGAGGCGTGGCCTATGACACGCCAAGGTGTCCTTGCCGACGCGCTGCTGGGCGAGGTACGCGGGTGATGCTTTTGGTAGCACGGAGCGCCCAGACGCAGCCTGCTGGAAAAGAAAAGAACCAAGCCGGCTGGTGAGTACTGTGTAGCTGACGTCGTGCGCCTGCGCGGAAGCACTCCGGCGTTCCCCTTTTGGAACTCCTCATCTCCAACCTGGTCGACCAAGGCCAACCACCTCCAACTCGAGCCTCTCCTGCACGAAACGTCGCTGCCGCTGAATAGTGCGCTCCAACACGACATGACACCGACAGCGCAAACCCGACAGCTACGTCGCACCTCCTCGCCCGCTGCGTGCGTGGATTAGAAGCTGCAAGCGCGACGAGGGTCACATAGAGCATGGTGCTGGTCCTCTCCTCTCCTCCTGCTTTCCCTCCTCGCAGCCCCCACCACTCTGCCTGCCTTCTACGCCTCTATCTCCAGCTACTCTGCGTCTCTGCCATGTCCGCTCCACTGCACGACACCATCCAAAACGCGCTCGTGGCTCCGCCCGAGGACGCCAGAACGCCGAACGGCTCTAGGATCCTAGCGTACGCTACTCCATCGCCGCTCCCTCAAAACGAAAACGCGAACACGTCGTCCACGACTGAAAACCTTGTGACGGCCTCTGCTGCTGCTGAGTCCGACGGCTCCCCCGTCCCGAGCGTCATACGCGATACGTTCGACCAGCAAACCCCGTCTCCCCATGCCCCGCCGCTCACGCAGATCCCTCGCCCGCGGCTTCGACTTAACACCGGAGTGCCGGCGCTGACTGGTGGCGAGGAGGCACAGGATATTGGACAAAACAATGGGCCTGTCGTAAGTCCATCTCTACCTTGCTATTGACTCGTGTAGGTCCTGAAGTCCTGAATACAAGCCGCTGCGCGGTGATGACGAGGCCGAACCCTCCACTCCCGGTACCCCCAACACGGCGTACTCCCCGCCGCCGTCGCCTTGGGGGAGCTCGACGACGCGGTGCAGCTCTCGGAGCTCATCGCCTATGAGCTTCGACTGGGACACCTCGGCCACCTCAGTCGAGGACGAAGGGCCACCCTCCCTGACGAGGAACGCGGTGCAGCGCGCAGCCCCAACGGCGCCCGCCGGTCCTCCTCGGACCTTCATCAACCCCGTTGATGCTTTCGAGCACCTCCATCCCCTGGCGGCGGAACGTGAGCGTATGTCACAGGCTGGCTCGGATTATTTCACCTTTTTCTCGACCCCGCCGGCCTTCGAAGACCCCGCCTACCTCACCCAGCATCGCCTCCTCGGTGCCCCACGCTACGATGATGAGGGCGATCACCCTCAGATCCCGGCAGGGCAGGACACTCACACACGTCTGGACAGCGAGGACTCGCGCGCCTGGTACCATGGTAAGCAGGCCTGCATGATTCCTAGACTCGATGACGCCAGAAACGCTAGGAAGCGTTTATGGACGGGATCTCCCGACCCCGAGGACGCTCTTCGGGGCCGACGCCGGCAACGCCAATCAATCGCGACCCCACCGCGGCAAGGAGGAGGAGGAGGGCTCTCTGGGAGCTTCGACGTTTATAACCGGAACCCGTGGGGTAGTGTGGGCGGACAGGGGATACGTACCAGAGTTAATCGGGATACAGAGAATGCTTTTGCTCCTGTAGCTGTATCAACGCCGGCTCCTGCTACTGTACATGACCGAAACGGACCACCGCTAACTTTCAACTTCGGTCCCAGAACTGCCTCTCGCATGCCCGAGTCACGTCCGGACGCCTCCTCTCCTCCTGACCCGAATAGCACCCCTCGCACGACGCACCGTCAGGACGAGTACGGCCGCATCGAGGACCGTTCCCTGACACCGGTTCCCCGCAATCGGAGGATGGACATTGACCCAGTGCCGGAAAACACTCGCAGTGACTCCGCTCCTGCTGAGCCCAAAAGGGACAAGGGCAAGGCTCGAGCGCTGAGTCCAGATGCCGAACAAGGAGAAGCGAGCACGCCTCTGCCAGATCGGATGGACGGCGGATGGAGCGAGCAAGAGCTCCTCGAGGCCAGACAGAGGAGTCTGAGGCATGCTGTTGAGGACCGGTCGGGGACGGGAAGGCACCCTCTGACGGATAGCCGTTGGGCGGGCAACTTCCCCTCGGCTTCGCAACCTCGTGCAGGTCCCTCCGGCACCCAAGGGCAGAACGCCTCGCGCGTTGATGGTGCTGGGACGTCAGAGAGGACGTTGCGGGAGGATCGCACCTCGCATGTCTCTCGCTCTACACGCCTTTCTGGTAGACCTCGCGACGAAAACACGCCCTACGTGTACGGGTTTGCCCCTAGGACGCCACATCGGCAGACGAACGACGCCAGCGGCAGAAGCCGTAGATATCCCTCCGAATACATCCCGGCTCCGAATACCAGAGCTGCCCAGCATATGGCTGGCTGGCCTGATGCCAGGATGCACAACGCCTCACCGCCTCTCTCCCAAAGATCCCCGCTATCCAGGATCCCAGGTCTCCAACGTTCGCCCGCCAGGAACTCTCGGCCGAGAGATGGCGACCGCTCTGGCCCTCGCGACCGCGTGACTCGCGACAGCGTCCCGGTACTCTACGACATGCAGATGCCCGCGGATGAGGAGGCCAATCCCGAGGTCCTCGAAGACGATCTCCCTGGCTGGCACCTAGAAGACGGCGAGGTCATCCCGGCTGCTCTCGCCGCTGAAGACCTAGAGGACGAGGAAGAGCCGACTGACGTGCCGGAGGGTGGCTTCCCGATCGTCCATCGGGATGACCCCGAAACGTCGTTGGCCGGCATGGCCAGGGACTGGACGCGGGAAGTATGGAGTGACCCCCCGCTGTCGGACGTGCTGGTCGAGGTCTACAACTATCAGTACTCCGAGGAGGACACCTTCAATAGGCGCGTGGCGGACAACATCACTAGGCATTTCGAAGGCATCACCGGCGAGGAAGGTTTTGACGTGGTCCCTCCCGAACCCGAGGAAGGCCTCCGCTTGCGCGCCCGCGAGCTCCCCACGATGTGGGCCGTCCGGGGACTCTCGCCGAGAGGGGTGGCCAGGGCAACTGCGAGGAGTGTGTGGTCCTTCCCCTCCATGACTTTCTTCACGTCCCCGCGGGTAGTCTCCATCCAGACGTGGTTATTCATGGTTGAAGGCTTCCTCCGGGGTGACGATCAGAAGATCCGCGCGGCGATCCTTCGCGTCCTGGGCGAAGAGGAGATGATGGAATGGTTGGAACGGATGATAGGTGCGAACCCCGATTTTGCGGGGTGGCCGCTCGAACGTGCCGTACAGGAGGTCGTGAGCTCGCTGAGGGTTGATACCCTCCAGCTTGGAAACGGAAACTTTGTTTCCAACATCCACATGCGTTCCCCTACGCGCGACGTTAGAGAATGGCGGCGCTGGGTTGCCCACCTCCGATCCCGCCGGTACAGGAGTTTCTCCATTGGAACCGGACGAGTAAGGCCTGTGATTCCCTGCACTGGCTGTAGGAGCGTCGCGCACCCTTCTCACTTGTGTCCCTTCCCGAGAACGCGCGGCTGGAACGGGCCCGAGCCTGGTCAGGGAGTTTTCGGGGAACGGCGTACCGGGAATGACACGCGACGCGCAGGCAGCGACACTCGGCGCGGTGTTTTCCCTGTTCATGTCTCGCGCGTAGGAGGCGGAGGGAACCGGGGACATCTCCCGAGGCGCGACGACGAGCGCGGCAACAGGCGCGACAACGGCCCCTCATCGCGTGCCCCTGGACGTGGCGGATACGACGACCAGTACCCCCGCTCCCGAAACGGCCCAGGCAGAGGACGCGGTGGCGGGAAGGGTGGAAGTGGCAGTGGCAGCGGCGGCGGCATCGGGAAGCGTCGCAAATGACTCTGAGAAAAGGACGGTAGCGCATACGGACTACGGACTGGACAATGTCGCGCTCTGATTCGAAGGCTGGCTAAAATGTAGATACACTGTCTATGGCGGCATAGGCGACGATCCCTGACACGACTCGACTGAATCCTCTTGTTGACCCTGGCGGTCCCCCTCTCTCTCTCTACGTGTGCCATGCCGCCGCGATGGTACCTCGCAACGCGTTTTCCTCTATCTCCCAGGGGACGAATGGCGACCACACTGCAGGACGCATTTGCGGCACGACCCCAGCCAGCAGCAAGCAGGGCAGGGCTATAAGGCCAGAGGTTTTGTTGGGCGCAGGGTGATACGACGCTGTCTGCCTTCTCGAGGATCGCCTCTGCACACTGGCACTGGCTGCCGGGACACGCAGGACGTACTTGAAGACTGGGCGGTCAGAAACGACTCCCTCTTGAGTACACGGACAGCGCGCACGGGTGCCCCCTAGTAGTCCCTTCTACGGAGCGCCCAAGGGAGGTTCAACCTCGGTCTCGCACCTGTCTCCCGCTGCTGAGCGAGGGATTCACCCCGCACGCCCTGGCGTGCCCGCCTGCGTTCTCGAGGCTCAGTAGGCTGGTGACGAAAGCCGCACCTCTTTCCGCCGTACACGGGGCAGGCGGCTCTCGGCAGCAGTGCGGTGATAGACAACCTCCTCTCCTCTCTGCTCGTAGGGGACTTTGATGAGTACAACAATGCGCAAATTGTAGGATTCCGAGCGCGATAGACGACACCGGGTAACTTCCCTGAAGTCTTGTTGCTTCCACCGACGGTGCACGGCGACACCTTGCTAACGGCTACAAGGACGCGAGCCCGTCTCTGGAAGGATGCAGCCCACCCAACTCCAGACTATGGCCCTTCGGCCATGGACTCGCCGTTGCATGAGAAGTCTCCTGCGCTGCCCCGGGGTGGGTCAAACCTGTGAATGGTCCGCGCGGGACGTTAACAATGAATTGCTGAGGAACGAGTGAGCGAGGCGGCGATCGGAAGAGGTGATTTCTGCATACGGAAACCGGTTCTGGCTGCGCTGGGGGTGACGCTCCAGGGAACGCAACCGCCAAGGGGATGTCGCTACACGCAGGGTGAGGCAATGGAACCTTGGAGAGACGGTGTCAGCCGAGGGCCCAATACACTGGCCTACGGGTGCAGGAAAGCCCTCGGTGCGCGAATTTTCGGTCAGCCTATTTAGGCGTCGACAGACCGTGCTTACGCTAAAGCGAGTGAAAGTACCTGCATACCAGACCTACGCATCTGTCGCCCGAGACGGAGGGACTAACCGTCTAGAGCTGAGATTATGGTTGTGACTTAGCCGACGAAGCAACTGCGAACCCACCCCACACACTTTCTCTGAACAATACGGACATACTTTCTGGTCAAGGCTTTATGCGCTCTGCAGGAGACGGAGAGAGGCCATCTGGTAGTGCTCGGATCCCTCTCGGTGAAGTTTCTGGCAGCAACGGTAGCACAAGGAGTGAGAACAGGAGGAGTCAGACGAGGAGCGACACGACAACTCCGAGACCTCGGAGAAGAAAACGAAAGAAGTCTGCGAAGGCGCGCAAGACGGCGCTGCAAGTAGCCTCCCTCAACATCAACGGCTTTGGTAACCTCATTCGAGACCACCAAGACAATAAATGGGGACGTATATACCGTATGATGTCGGAGCACCGCATAGGAGTCCTACTTCTCCAGGAAACCCACCTGACGGAAGATCGGAAGGCTGGTATTCACAAGATGTTTGCCCGGAAGATAAAGGTCTTCCATTCTGAGAATCCAGAGGCCCCGACACAGCGCGAAGGCGTTGCGGTCGTCCTTAATTCAAGGTATATTGACACTGCTAAGGCGGTGGCTATGGTGATCGTTCCAGGAAGGGCTCTCCAAGTCTCTGTGCCCTGTCAAGGAGGCGACATGAGACATATGCTGTGTGTATATGCTCCTACCTCGAATGGAACTGAGGAGCGTAAGCGTTTCTTCAGCGACGTGCGGGAATTCTATGAAACGCACCCTGAGTGCCCCAAGCCACACCTCATGGCAGGGGACTTCAATAATGTTGAGGACGCCTTAGATAGACTACCGGTAAACGAGGGCCCCGACCAGTCGATTTTCACCCTTGACGAGCTCAAGCTAAGCCTAGGACTCATGCTCGCAGATGGCTGGAGAGTCATAAATCCCACGAAAAGGGAGTACACCTTTCACAGAGGATCTGGGAGAGACGCTGTCTTCTCCCGCCTTGATCGTATATATGTCTCCCCTGGGATTTTCGATAGCGCTAGAGAATGGGTTACATGCGAAGCGGGGGTCAGGACGGACCATAGTCTGGTGATGGTTCAACTCACACCCGAAAATGCACCCGCTGTAGGCCCTGGTCGACCACTTTTTCCATTGCAGCTAGCAAAAGATAAGACTCTGTCAAAAGGGATCAAGCTTAGAGGCCTAGAAGCCATGAGGGAGCTAGCCAGGCTAGGTACAAGTGGGATCAGAACAGATGAGGTCAATCCACAGGTTATCCTCCACAAGTTCAAGGTCGATGCGATGAGGATAGCTAGGGAACGCGAGCGAGAAGTTATACCGAAGCTCCTGGCTGAGATTCGTGAGGCTGAGAAAGCCCTACGAGACTTCAAGTCAAACCCTGAGCTGCCTGATCATACGAGACTTGCAGAGGCGGAAGCACTGACAAAGCAGATACGTCAGCTTAAGCAAAGGAGGTACAAGCAGCAGCAGATGAACTCGAGAGCTACCTTCCGCCTGTATGGCGAGCGTCCAACCAAATACTGGTCCAAGCTCCACAGGGAGTGCGCCCCGCGGGACTTAATTCATGCCTTTGAACGTGAAGACAGAACTGGGGTCGTAGGGGAAAAGATCTATGAGTCGGACTCATCAAAGATGGCAGAAATGGCTCGCACCCATCATATGAATGTTCAACGGGACGACGTGGACAGGAAGCCGGCGGATGAGCGCGAAATCGACATAGGCATCGCCCTTGACAGCCTTGATGTTAAGGTTACTGATGATCAATCAACATCCCTAGGAGATGAGATAACATACGAGGAAATCGTTCTATCTCTGCGTTTTGCAAAGAATGGAACGGCACCTGGCCTTGATGGCATTCCCTTTGAACTGTGGAAGATCCTGCACGCTAGGCACATAGAAGACCTCCGTTTCCCTGACAGGACTAACTTCGATATTGTCAAGCTATTAAAGGCAGCCTTTGAGGACATGCGAATTCACGGTGTAAGCACCCAGACCTCTATGGCACAGGGCTGGATAGCCCCCATCTACAAAGAAAAGGGCGAGCGCTCGCGTGTGGTCAACTACAGACCCATAACCCTCCTGAACACAGACTATAAGCTGTTAAGCAAAACACTTGCTGTCCGCTTGGCAGAAGTAGCCCCAAAGATCATACATAAAGCCCAGGCTGGCTTTGTGCCTGGCAGGAAGATCCATAACCATACACAGCTGGCTAGAATGATGATGAACTGGGCAGAAGTGAATGGGGCGGATGGGGCCATCATTGCGCTTGACCAGGAAAAAGCCTATGACAAGATTGCCCATGACTATCTCTGGAGGGTACTGGAAAAGTTTGGGATACCGGACCCCTTCATCAACCTAATTAAGTCACTCTATGAGAATGCAATGACATCTGTCATGGTGAATGGCATACTGAGCAAGCCATACAAAGTATACCGAGGCGTGCGGCAGGGCGATCCCCTCTCATGCCTCCTCTTCGATCTGGCCATTGAACCTCTGTCAGCCATGATCAGGAAATCTGAGATTGAAGGCTTCAAGATCCCGCGCTGTAATGAGACCCTGAAAGCGGTCCTCTTCGCAGATGATACTACAGTTTATCTCTCCAGCCGCGATGACTTCAATCTACTCCAAACGGTGCTTGACACATGGTGCTCAGCGGCCAAGGCACGCTTCAACATCAGTAAGACCGAAATCATCCCTATCGGAAGCCCTGCCTTTCGTGACACGATGGCAGAAACATACCGGTCTACAGGAGCATGGAAGAATTACCCTAAGGGCGTCCATGTAGCACAGAATGGGGAGGCAGTACGGATCTTAGGGGCTTTTTTCGGGAACGGCATTAACCAGAGCGATATCTGGACCCTCGTACTGACTAAAATTGTAGCCATGAGGAAACCTCTATTGCAAGTCATAGAGAGATGGAAGTCTGGACATGCTACAGTCCAGGGCAAGAAGCATGTTGTACAGATGATTGTAGGAGGCATGACTCAATTTTTGACGACGGTTCAACGTATGCCAGACGGCATTCTGAGTCGTCTCACAAAAATCACTCGGGGTTATCTATGGAATGACCGGCACAACACACCTGTCGGTATGAAGCACCTCTACCTCCCGGTCTCTCTAGGGGGTCTAGGTCTCGTCGACCTTGCTACAAGGAATGAGGCCATAGACATCATGTGGCTTAAAGCATACCTCGATTTCAGCAGCGAAAGACCCATATGGGCCTATCTGGCAGATGACCTCTTCGCGACCTTGGTGCGTAAGGACTGCCGTCCAAAGCAGTACGAGCTGCGGATGAATCCCTTCCTCCAGAAATGGAAGCCGAAAGCACGAGGGATCCCCGCAGAACTCCAGGGGATGATGCGCGTTGCCAAGAAGTTCGGAGTGAGACTCGAAGGTCTTGCTTTTTCGAAGAACATATTATATGCAATGCCTATGTGGGACCATGTATATGCGGACAGAATAAAGATCGGTCGACTGTCAGTCCCATCGAAGCTCCTGACCTGTCTACAGGGAAAACATAGGGTGCAAACGGTCGGGGATTGTGTACGGCTAGCTCTAACTCTCGAGGACTCCGAGCACAGGCCCAAGGCAAGATGCAAGTGTACTGGCTGCACATCTGTGCGATTGGTGGTAGGCTGCGACAATCCGCACCTATGCTGTTCAAGGGCGAGTGATCTGGTAGCCTCCCTACCAGACAAATGGAATCCTCGTAAGAGGCAACCGGAGGACTATGAGCAGCAGATCATGGACGATCTCCGATGTGAAAATCTCGACGAGGGTGTCATGCCTTTCGACAGATGCGTCACTGTACAAGGCGACGTAGGTTCAGCTTTCAGAATCTTCACTGGCCCAGATCCAGTGTCGAACGAAGACATACCTATGGAGTTAAACGAGGATGGCTCCCATCTGAAAATTGCAACGGACGGCTCCTGTGTTCACAATGGAGAAAAGCGCGCACAGGCGGGTGCCGGAGTCTTTGTCGAGGATAAACAGGAGCTGAACATTAGTTTGCGGCTCCCAGCATGTCTCAGCCAGACAAACCAGACTGGCGAGATCGTCGCTACACTCCTAGCGTCGTCAAGGCCAGATGAGCGAGTTCGGGTGACCCAGGAAACAGATTCTCAAACAACCTTGGATTCCCTGACGAAACGGAGACAGCAGCACGAAGACCAGGGATATATCCTCCAGAAGAATTCAAACCTTACGCGTGCCACTGTGGCAAGGCTTCGAATGCGCAAGGCCCACACCCTCTTTCGATGGGTCAAGGGTCATAGCGGACATTTTCGAAACGAGGCTGCCGACGCCCTGGCAGCGATCGGCGCGGCGAAGCCTGCTGGCGAGCCCGTCTGTGTATCTATCCCACAGGCATACGAGATCACTGGCGCAAAATTGCAGGCAATGACGCAAAAATTAGCATACCGTGCGGTCCGCACACTGAAGGATGCTCAGACACCAGGGCGACCTAGGGCGGTCGCAAACATGGATCGAATCACGTCTGGCTTCCAGGCAGCTTTCAACGCCCAGCTGCATGAGACAACAATCTGGTCCTCTCTCAGATCACGGCATGTCTCGAGGCCAGTCTCACAGTTCCTCTGGATGGCGGTTCACGATGGATATATGATAGGGACTCACTGGTTAAGACCTAAGATGTCGGAGGAGCTGCAGAGACGCGCGGTGTGCTCAGTATGCGGCGAGTGTGAGACCATGTCCCATATTCTTTTCGAGTGCGATGCGACAGGTCAGAAGACCATATGGAAGTTGCTGAAGCTTGCGTGGTCACTCACGAAGGCGGAATGGAAGGATCCGTCATGGGGAACGATCTTCGGAGCTGCCTGTGCAGTCTTCAGATCGGAGAATAATTCAAGAAGGCCGGCCACGGAAAACCTATGGTGCATTCTTAGTACGGAAGCGGTGCATATGATCTGGAAGTTACGATGCGAACGCGTCATCCAGAATGAAGGGAAGGAACTCACTGAGGCCGAGATAACGAATAGGTTCTACGCTACATTAGACTCTAGGCTGAACCTCGATAGGCGTACGGCGGCGATTGCTCGAGGGAAAAAGGCTCTTAAGCCACATGACGTTGAGAAAATTTGGCTTCCCGTCCTCGAGAACAAAGACGACCTACCGCCCAAATGGGTGACAAACAGCGGGGTTTTAGTGGGTATCAAACGAGGTAGATGAGGACGGCCGCCGGCCTGTGCGGAGGCCGTCCTCATCTACCTTTTTTCGAGTCCCACACAACGTGCGTAAATGCATTTCCTCGTGGTGGAAACGATATTATTTATTGAGACACGCCCTCGGCCTCTGGCCTCGGACGAGTCGCAAAGCGCGTCTGATCATTTTTCTATGATCATTAACTGCATGACAAGCCCTTCTAGGGACTACTGCGGTTAGAGACACTGTGCGCTCCACCAAAAAAAAAAAAAAAAAAAAAAAAAACATCCGCCACTGTGAACCTTGTTCGCAAACGTCCCTCGGGTCGGAGCGCACGTCCGGCGGGCTGCCGTCTCGCCCTTCGCCTCCCTGAGCTTTCTCGCGGCTTCCACAGGAAGAACTCGAAGCCTGCCAGGTACAGTGGCGGGTACTATCGCACGGAGACTGCAATTGTTCGCGGTGACAGCGGAGCAGGGCGAGGAGGACGTATCGTGCCATGTCTGTCTCGTAGTCGTCCAGCTGGATATCGCGCCACTTGCGGACCTCTTTCGGCGACCTCTCTCGCTCTCGCACTGTGTCCCACGCTCGGTCAGCGACTTCTTGCGTTATGTCCTTCAGCTCTGCGTCCGCGTCTACCGAGGGACTGGTCTTCGCCTTCTTGCGTCTCGCCCCTTCAAGCTGCCTCAGGAAGTCCATTGTGTCAAGCCCTTCGCGAGTAATCCACTTCTCCTGACAGCGCTCATTGCAGAACCAAAGTCCTGCCCCGCCGGTCGTGGCACCTTTTGCCGCGCGCCGCTCCTCTGCTGCGCTGTTGTGGTTCCCACCATAGCCCTCGTCATCTCTTCGGGTGAGAAACGACCTGCGACCGCGATCATACCGCCAACACTCGGCGCAGACCTCGTTCCGGAAGCTTTTCCAAATGGTGTAGGAGAATGGCGTGCAGTCACCAAGGAGATCAGAGCCGGCTGGGAGGGCGGTGGATGCGTGGTATTTTCTGCCGGCGTAAGGATCTATCCGGATGTGGAGTGGCGGGGAAGAGATGGATGGGGAGGATGGAGCCGCCGCGGATTGCACAGACATTGGGTAGGGCTGATGGGTGTGAAAGATTTAGATGCAAGCTATCGATTGTCGCCCGGAAGGGCGTGCGTGTTCTGCTAGGCCCTGTCCTACTGTGCTGCGCGAAGTGCGTCGAATAGTCTCCGAAAGAACGTCGGATAGCAGGCTGCCAGAGAGATGGAGGGAGAGAGCGAGACGGACGCGCGAAAACGGGAGGCGCGGTCACATGCTGCCCCTGGGATGGGGTTAGGGCTATGGTCTGCAGGCGGCGATGGCCAAGTCAAAACGAAACACGGAGACCCGCCCGCCGCTTTAGTATTCCAACATATCTTCTCCTCTGACGACCATCTGCTCTTGTGCGAGGCGTACCCGACGATCCAGACGTACTCACTTGCAAGCAAACAGTCAATCCGCCTGACTTCGAGCTTGAAACTGGAAGTTTGAGCGATGCTCACCGCGGCGAGGAGGCAATTCGCGCCTACGCGCCGTGCGCTGGCATCACACCTTCCTGTCCGCTCCGTAACTCTCCAAGCGCAAGCACGGCCTATCCGACACGTCCAGGTTGCTGCGGGCCCCGCAGGGAAGCGAACATTCGTCGCAACTGCCGGGAGAAAGAACGATGCGACTATCGAGCCGACCCGACGCCCCAGCGAGGAAGACGACGACGCGACCCCGGCGGAAGAAGCGGGCTCTATAGGGACGCACGAACAAAAACACGAGCACGCAGTCATTTCTGCGTTCGATCTGTTCAGCATCGGAGGTGCGTGTTCGCCACACTTCATGGCACTCGGCCAAATGCGCCCCCTCGGATTGGATGCTGAGCGACGTCTGCGCGTACGTGCCAGTCGGTCCGAGTTCTTCGCATACGGTGGGGCCTATGCGTGCGGGGAAGATCTTCATAGGCGACTTGGAGGCATTGGGTTTGCTCGAAAAGGTTCGCGTGTGGTTCTGCGGAAGTATCGCGTCCACTGACGTGCTCTCGATGGTAGGTCCAGACCGTCAAGATCACCCTGTGAGTAAAGCCATGCCCATAGAGAGCTACAGACTAAGCTTGATGTTGTCTGAAGCTACGGTTCTCTCGCGGCAACTGGTGCGCGCAGCTTCTCAATGCGTCATAGTCCATGTCGCTGACGGACTAGATGTCGGTTTGCAGGAAAAGGGTACGAACACTCGCCGCTCGTCATCGACTGCTCTCATGCTCTCACCCCCGCGCAGCCATCACACTCCACAGGCGATTCTATTGGGGCTCGAAGGTAATAATGCGATTTGCTTCCATCTGCATCCGTAGCATCTCTCAAAGTTGTTTTGCTCGCGCCGGATTGCAGGGTCCGACCCAGAAACGATTGATACCGGCACAATCCCGTCACGCTATGCATCAATTCTTGAGAACAAGACCCTTATGCTCGGTGGACGCCACCGGATTGTGTATGACATGGACAGGGATATGGTATGGCGGTGGGACCAGGTCCTCAAGACCCACCCGAATGGGATGCGGTTTTCCGTCTTCGGGGAAGACGGCGACCTGTTGGCGACAAATGAATACTTCAGGTACGTTCAGTGGACGCATCGCTTCGTCGACCGTTGCGGAAGGGCACCGACAGCGGCGGTGGCTGATCGTATTCTTTCATTAACACTTACGCAACGTGCATAGCGTGGGCGGCGGTTTCGTCGTCAACGAGAAGACCAAAGGTAATGTGACAAAATCCGCTCATCCTGCGCAGGGGGCGACGCTTACCAGGCGGGGTTAGTGGATGAGAACTTGTTCTACAAGGGCGTGGACAAGAGCGTCGTACATGGTGCACGGTTGCACCAGACGCATAGTTCCGAAGGTGCTCCCGGCGAGGCCGCGCAGCCCCCCGATCCGACCCAGCCACCGTATCCTTTCTCGGTGCGTCACGCTTGGGCTTTGATGTCGTCGGGGCTGTTACGGGAACTGACTGTGTTTGGGTGTGTTCTCGCGGCGTAGTCGGGCGACAGCCTTCTCGCCCTTGCTAGGAAGCACAACGTACGTGATGGGGTTGCTTCTTACCTCATTCCTCGACGCACTTCGCGTGCGCATGTACGTATTGCCATGGAGACTGACCTCCTTCCGCCCGCTCGCGGTCTAGATGACCATCGCCCAGATCGTCTACGACAATGAAATCCATTTCGGATACTCGCATGAGGAAGTGCATGAGAAGGTACCCCTTTTACTCCCAAGCCCTTGTTTCCTCGTGTCGTGCTCGTCGCCCCGTCGGGTATGCGTAGGCATAGGCGTGGGCGCGATGCGCCTGCTGCATTCTCCCCGCATGCCGCCCTCAATCGTGAACTGACCCTCATGCCCGCATTCTTCTGCAGTTGATGCGCATATGGAGCGTTATGGACGACTGCATACGGACAGGCGTGTCCTCGGCAGAGGAGAAGCTTCCCGGCAGGATAGGCCTCCGCCGGCGTGCGCCCATGCTCTATCGCCGTCTCATGCGAGGGTACCTTCCACTACACATTCTCCTGCGCGGTCGTTCGTGATTGAGTAACGATCTTTGGCATTGTGCCCCCTTCGCAGCTTCTATCCCGGTCTCGCCTCTGCTAGTCTTCCCGCGATCGATGCGGGCGCGAACACGACGCCTGCCGGCCAAGTCGGTGCTCCCGAGGGCTTCGCCGCCAACAGTTCCTCCGCGGACGCTGAGAACGGGAACGGAGATGGCCTTGGCCGTGGCATGCGCCCGGGACGGAGGGTTTCCGCCTCCCGTCCCACTCGCGTGGTCGGTGTTCTCGACCACCCCGTCACACCTATGCCCCCAGTAAGCAGTGCCCTCCTTCTGCGGGGTGAGAGGACGCGGCTGATTATGCGGATATGAATGTCAGAGGAAGACGATGATCCCCGCCATGGATTTCTTGTCGTGTTACGCCATCGCGGTAAATGAGGTTAACGCCAGCGGGGGTCGCATTGTCACGTCGCCCACCAACGGCGCCGCTGGAGTTATCCCGGCGGTGCTCAAGTACATCGTGGAGGTAGGGCGAGGATCTACCTCCAATGTTCTTGGGGTTGGTCTGACTGGGCTGATGTTGGTTGCTTAGTTTGTCAGCGATGACCCCGAGAAGTCGGTCGTCACATTCCTTCTAACGGCAGCGGTATGTGCCACATTCCCCGGGCGCAATCATCGTGGTTCAGTGGTAATCAGCATGTGCTTCCAGGCTGTCGGCATGTTATTCAAACGCGGGAGCACCATCTCGGCAGCTGAGGGCGGATGTCAGGCTGAAGTCGGGGGTATGTTTCATTGCGCCGCTTTCCTGCGAGTTGAGCCCTGACGAGTCTGGGCCGATGTCTACTTAGTGGCGTGCTCTATGGCGAGTGCAGGGTTCGCCGCGTGCATGGGAGGTATGTCCCCAAAACTTGGAAGATATCACACGCTAACCCGGACGCCCAGCATCGCCGGAGACAATCTTGCAAGCGGCCGAGATAGGCATAGGTCAGGATACTTCTCACTCAGGCTATAGTATCGTCGATGAATTGTGCCGTTGACACCGATATGTTTCACCACCGCGGTCTTCTCCCATCGCAGAACATAATTTGGGCTTGACCTGCGATCCCATCGACGGGCTGGTCCAGGTGCCGTGTATAGTACGTGGATTTTGGTTCGGCGTTGATGCTGCGCTGACTTCTCGCGTGTTCCCCGATGATAGGAGCGGAACAGTTTGGGAGGTACGTGGCGGAGGCAGCGGCTCTCCGACGGCCAGTGAGACGAAGCACGAACTGACAATTTGGCTACAGCCGTCAAGGCGATTACGGCCGCGCAACTTGCGATGGCGAGCCAGAATGTATACAGCGTGACGTTGGACGAGGCGATAGAGGCGATGCGGCTGACCGCTGCTGATATGAGCGTCAAGTACAAGGAAACTAGCCTTTCGGTGGGTGCATATGTCCGCTCTGACGGAGAGAAATGCTGATTGTCACGCTTACTTTTCCCGCGCAGGGTCTTGCGGTAAGTTTCGGACATTTCTGCTATTTATGTGTGCTGAACGATGTGCTCCAGCGAACGGTCAAGATTCCACTCACCGTTCCAGCCTGCTGATGGAGTAGTGCGATTTTTTCCCGATGGCTGCTATAGATCTATAGAGCGAACTGTCATATCATACTCCGAATACCTTTCCTACCGGACATTCCTGCCTATGGACAATGATTCGTCGTTTGAATGTAGACACGCTTGGTTTCCAATTGTTACCATAGACATCATACACGCTATTGACACATGTTACTGATTCTTGGCCACCAAGTTGTTGAACTCTCTCTTTGCCGGCGGCGTTGTGGAAACATCCGTGTATGGCATGTGAAGCGCTCTGAATGCTGACTAAGCCAGGCACGTCTTCTCCCGTTCAGTCCGGTGTGCCGCAGCCTCTGTTCCCAACTCTGACCTCAACCTTGACCTCGACCCCGCGCTCGTCGTGCCTACTGCTACGTTCACCCCGATGGCGGGGCTCATCTCACCCAAGCCCGTGTCGTACATGCAGCACAACCTGCAGCAGTACAATTCGTATCAGCGCGGCGTCCAGGGCTACCCCGACCTCCAGGCGAACCCCCTCCCGCCGCTCTCTCACCCCGGTTCGCACCCGGGTGTCTTCCTGCCCGGCAGCACGCCCAACCCTACGCTCAGTGTGAATGAGGAGAGCAAGATCTATGCCCTGGTGATTGATCTCCTGAGCGCAGAGGCTCGTGAGAGTGCGCTGCTCGAGCTAAGCAAGAAGAGGGAGCAGTATGACGACCTCGCTTTAGTCCTTTGGCATTCGTTTGGTGCGTACCTTGCTCGCGCCCTATCTCTGACGTGTATGCTGACTGCATGTGTCATGGTCGCCAGGCATTATGCCCGCCCTCCTTCAAGAAATCGTCTCTGTTTATCCGCTATTATCCCCACCTAATCTCACGGCCCATGTATCCAACCGCGTCTGCAATGCTCTCGCTCTCCTGCAATGTGTAGCTTCCCATCCTGAAACTCGTCAGCTTTTTTTGAATGGTACGTGCGCCTGAGTTACCGCTGCCTGCTTCAGGTGTTTTGATGATTCTCCATATCCGGACCGCTCGCTGACTTCTGCTTCGCAGCTCATATCCCCCTTTTCTTATACCCCTTTTTGAACACGACTTCGAAAACGCGTCCCTTTGAATACCTGCGCCTCACTTCCCTCGGAGTCATCGGAGCCCTGGTGAAGGTACGTCCGCTGCATTCCACTCGTCTCAACCTCGTATTCATGTTGTCCCAGCAAAATGACAACACCCCCGTCATCCATTTCCTCCTTTCCACGGAGATTATCCCCCTGTGCTTGCGTATCATGGAAACCGGATCCGAACTCTCGAAGACTGTCGCTATCTTCATTGTCCAGAAGATCCTCCTCGACGAAACCGGCTTAACGTACATCTGCCACACCTATGAGCGGTTCTACGCCGTCGGCACTGTCCTCAGCAACATGGTCAACCAGCTGGTGGAGACTCAGGCGGTCCGTCTGCTCAAGCATGTTGTACGGTGCTACCTCCGTTTGAGCGACAACTTGAGGTATATGCGGCTCACACTCCCACTAAATCTTCATCTGACCGTACACGCACAGGGCACGCGAGGCACTACGGGCTTGCTTACCGGAGCCACTTCGCGACAACACCTTCAACGCGTTGCTCAAGGTACGTCTTTGTACATATGTACTACTTGCTTTGTGTGCTCACGGTCTCTTCCTAGGGCGATATGGTGACGAAGAGATGTTTGACGACCTTGCTCAACAACCTCAACGAGCAGTGACGTGTACATGAGCCATATCCACGGACATCATTTACCCAGGTTGCTTGTATTTTGTTTTGTTTTACTAGTACGCTCCTGGGTGCTGGTTCTTGTCCGTTCCTCGTCGCTCGTGTGGCGCTCCGCACAGCACGGGGGTACGAGCAACGAAAGGGGACTATATCTCACACTACGACATGTACTTTCCTAATCCACAGCTTCGGATTTCGTCGATAGAACATCGCACGCTCTGTCTTTCGTCTGGCGTATGGTCGCAGCTTTCATCGAATGTCCCTCGCATTGTAAAATATAGTACACGTTTCTACCTACGAGGCTACTTAATCTGCATAGTGGTTGTGTGGTGTTGAGTCCTCGACCTGAATCGTGAGTTCCTCTAGCCCAGGGATACGGCTCCGGAGTAGCTTGTCGACGCGCTCGATTACGCGGTCTACTCGCGCCGTGGTTCTTATACTGCTCGAGTGGGGACCGCCGGGGTCTATCGAAGACGCGGACGGCGAGAGCTGGACATGGATCGTGCCTATGATGCTCGAGGAGTCCTTGGGCCAGAAGCGTGGAGACGAGTAGGAGGCGAGCCCCTCAACCGGCGCGAGCTAAGCAGAAGAACATAGCGGTTACTTTCGCATACAACACAGCGTTGAGACGGTCACTCACCTCGGTCAGCGCGTCCCGGATCGACTTCTCTTTCGAATCGAGGTCTAGTGCGAGGACCTTGCCAGTGTCAATGACCAGAGGAATCACACTTGCAGCGATCAAGACGGCGATGAACAGCGAGGCGATGGGGTCGAACCCCGTCCAGCCGTACAGCTGAATGAGGAGCGTCGAGACGATGACACCCACGGAGCCGAGGGTATCCTGTGCGCATGTGCATGAGCGAGATTCGTCAAGTCAGAGAAGCAAACGCGAGACGTACCGCCATGACGTGGAGGAAGACTCCTCGCATGTTGTCGCTGTGCCCTTCGTGATGGTCGTGCACATGGTTATGGTTGTGGAGGTTTGGAGCATGCCTAGACGAGTGGTGCGTCTCGAAGTGATCGTCGTGGCCGAACTGGTAGTTCGGCGTGATTGGAGAGATGGGCAACGAGTTTTCTGCTTGCAGACGAGCGTGCGCAGGGTGAAGGTGAAGGTGGGATGGCGGGTCGACTTTGATCTCGAGAGATTGGTGGCGGGAGTGTAGACCGGGTCGGCTAGGTGCAGACGATGTGGGGGTATGGCTATGGGTATCTTTGGGGGGTTCCGTTGCGTGAGAGTGAGAGTGGCTAAGTTCATGCGCGCTGTGAGAGTGAGAGTGGGGGTCGGACGGCGGATGCGAGATGGAGTGGGAGTGAGAGTGGCCCCGGGCAGTTGGAGGCGGCGAGACAGGGATGGATTGAGAGTGAGAATGCGAATGCGCATGGCCTTCATCGCAATCTCCGTTGATGGAATGTGAGTGCGAGTGACCATGGCTGTGGGCATGGTCGTCGTGGTCATGACTGTGACTGTGACTATGGTCTCGGACAGGGGAGATGGGGGCGGGCGCAGAGGGCGCATGGCTGTGGCCATGCGAGTGTGAGTGCGAATGGCCACCCTAGACGCGTCGGTCAGCACATGCGTCTTGAGTATACGGTGGCTGATTCACTTACATGGTGATGTCCGCCCATTGCGAACATACCGAACAGATTGACTCCCAAACCCAAGCTGCTGACAAGTAGTAGCTGACTTGTGTTCATTTCTGGGGGGTCCAGTCTGCGGCAGACGCGTCAGATGCGATGATTCATAGGAGCTCAAGGGAAACGTTCAACTCACAGCCGTTGAATGGCCTCAAATACGATAAATACTGATATAAGGATTAGGAAGATTCCATTGGCAAAGCCGGAAAGCGTTTCAATGCGACCGTAGCTGTATGTGCAGTTGAGCAATAGTATAGATATATTGCGGGAAGATGACACACACCCATACGTGAAACGCTCATTCGGAGGCCATCGTGCCATCACAGAGGCAATGAGACCGACAGCGATGGCCATGCAGTCGAAGGCCATGTGGATGGCTGCAAATTGCTCAGTTGCGAAGGCAGAGAAGAAGACCGTCTGTAGACGTACCGTCGGAGATTAGCCCTAGACTATTCGTCCAGACACCGTATGACATCTGAACCATCATGTAGGCCATGTTTAACATGAGGAAGTAGAATATCTTGCGGGACTCGGGATTTGATAGGATATCCTTCAGGTATGCCCGCGCCAAACGACTTGTAGTCGCGTAATAGGAGGCGGCACCATGCGAAGGCTGAGTTGTGGTCGGATACATTCCTGCGCCACCGTCAGCAATTCAGTAGCCGCACAAGAGAATGCATGCAGCTCACCATATAGCAACATAGCTGGAACGACGAAGTCTGCGAACCGTGGCAAATGGCCGAAACCCAGGAACCCGAAGAGCATGGCGGTGATATACGTCGTAGCGTATGACGAGGTGATATACCGAGGAGAAGTGATCGCAATGTTAGTGCTCACGGATGACCGGGGCACTAGGTAGAGCACTACATATGCCAAGTATGGCAACACTGCGAGTGCAGTCAGACTTGGGATCGGGTGACTATGGTCAGACAGCTAGAACAACAGTCAGACATTGTCGAGAATTGTCAGGTGGATAAAGGGCACACCAGAATATGTCTCAGTGTGTATAGTGGCAGACTGAACACGCATGCACCCAATATACTCAGGGCCTCGGACATGGTTGGACCCAGAGAAGGTGACAGGACGCTGGCCGTGTGCTCCAAAGCTGTAGAACATACAGCTTCCACCATAAGTGCGCCATACGCTGGCAGGCAGTCCCCGAAGTTGGACGGGTGGAATCTGGCATCCCAAAGGAATGACAGGGTCAAGGAGAGAAGGATGCATGACGCTCGTCTAACCTGCATTCGCGTCAGGGTCTGCTGATCGTCGGAGAGTGACTCCACAAGCACTTACAGAGGTGAGTCCGGTCAATGATTTGAACCATATGGGAGAGAAGTGGGTGAACAGGATGACACTACATGTGCCGTAAGTCGGATGTACAAGACTTGTAATGGCAGGACACATACCGAGTGGACGGGAGTCGGTAGAGTGCCGTGAACAGTCCCGCGTGCCGCAAGAACAGCAATAGTGACGACATACCCACCACCGACCACTGCAATGTCGTTCAGGATGCTGGGCGCGAAACGCAGTCAACGGACGCACCTCAGTGAACCGCTTCGTCTGCAACTGCCCCGACGTCACCAGCCACACCATCACTGCCAACGCGCCGCACGCAAGCACCCTCACGAGTACCCAGAACACCCCGACTTCAGCAAGAAGGTAGTCCTTCCCAGCGTTGAGCGCAAGGACAAGCAAGACATCCGCGAGGAGGCGTCGTGACAGAACAGAGCTGCATCCGTATCCAGGTCAGTACGTACATGGAGTCCGCGAACGCGCGCGCGTTGACTTACGAGGAGTTTGGCGAGCCCGAGGAATGGAGAGATATCTTCCCTCGCGTACGCGAGTCCACAGTATCCATGGTCTCGCCGCTAGCGGGTTGGCCGAGTAAGAGAACCGCGTCCTATTCAGTCCAGGAAGGAATGTCCGTGCCAGTCAGTGACGGGGGTCCCCAAGTTGGCCAGCAAGTCGTGTAGTAGGAGGGAACAGGGAGGAGACTCAGAGGTATGAGCTGAAACGACTGAAGGAAAGCTGAACGGGACCGGGGAGGAGGCAAGGGGCGTGCACTCGGACAGCGAGAATGCGGGGAGTGATCGTGACGCGAACCACTGCGCTCGCCTACCGCCGGCGCTTCCCTCCATCAGAAGTTGTGTAGAACAAGCTCATCCGACTGGATTACTAGACATACAGCAGGTTACAAGGTACACAAAGACTCCAAGTAAATAACGAGGTACGATATACGACCATAGACAACACAGAGCACCAAGATGAACCGCATAGAAGCGACAAACGCGTAGTACACATAATATAACAGAGCAATCATGATGCAGTAAATACCGAGCCCGACACGATCGTGACAGCGCCAGAAGGCATCTATAGAACCACCGTGACTCAAACTTGGTTAAACTGGGCAAACAGGTAGTTCCACGACGCGTGCGGGTCGCTCGCGTGCATGTGGTGGACCTGCCCGTGGACGGGAGATTGCGACGGATGCATGTACTGTGGGTGGTGGCCAGCCATGGGGTGCGCGTGATCGTACCCGTTGTCATAGGGTACCGCACCCATGTCCAACGGGCTTTGCATGGACATGTGGGGGTGGGCATGCTGAGGATGTGGTTGCGGTTGCGGCTGGGGGCGGGGGCTGTTGCCATTCGCCCATGTCGTGCGACGGGTACGAATATGCGTACATATCTCCTTGCGGGATGTACCCGCCCCCGTTCCACTGGGCCTCCGGAAGAGAGGGAGACGCCGTCTCAGTGGCCGAGGGAGGAGTCTCGGGAGACATGTACGAGGGGGCAGTCTGCTCAATGGGACTGGTGGAATTTTGGGAGGAACTATGCGGCGAGGACGGGTGAGAGAACGTCGGAGACTTCCTGGAAACGAGCCTTGTCTTGCCGCCAAGGGCTGCGAGCTCCTCGTCTTCTTCCTTGATTGTAGTCTCCGCGGAAGCACGCGGGAGGCCTATGTTGCTCGAAGAACCTATGCTCACAGACTGCTTGGCGGTTAAAGCCCTGTCTTTGAGTTTCCGTAGGACAGGCTGGGGAATGGCTCAGCGTTCGGTCAATGGTATATCGACGGCTTCAACTCACGAGGACTTTTGCGGCACGCGCATTGCCGGCGGCGGAGACGTCGTTGAAGAGGTTGAGGGCCGAGTCGAGGTTTGAGAGTGCGGAAGGAGCGAGCGCCATAGAGGGGCACTTGGTAGCAATGGAGCCCAGGACAATCTGTCGCACGTTTAGCGAATCATCTTGAAGGATATGTAGAGAGACGTACCGTGCAAGAAAATACATGGGTGAAGAGGAACCACATGCGCTCCGTGAGGCCCGGATGCTGAGAGTAGAGGCTCCTGACAAGCCCGACAAAAGAACAGGCGCTGTTGTAGGCCGCCAGAACAGATTGCGCGTATTTGCTCCCCAGCGGGTCGCCCGGGTGGTCTTCTAGGGCTTTGGCGAAGAAACCACGATGCAGATAGAATAGCGCTGCAAGACGCCACATCAACGACAGCTCTAGGAAGGGGGAGCGAATGCTGTGACGGATATACTAATGGTACGTACATATTTCTCGGATTGCGAACGCAACATAGCGCTGCATCGTGAGTTCGATCGGCGGTTGGACGTGTGGATCGTCGGTTGACGCCCCGCCGAAGCCGGGCACGCGTAGGGACGGCGGCACGTAGAAGTTACGGACTTTCTTGTCGAGATCCTCGATGGCATGGTAGCGCGGGACCCTTGCGCCGAAGGCCTGCTCATGCACAACACTGAGACATTTGAATGAGAAGCGATGCTTCCACTCGGCGACTAGTAGTTCCATGTAATGAATGGTATGAGCGGTTAGATCACCGCGACGAGAGATGGGCGGGGCAAAAGACCACTCACAGCTCATCTCCAGTTCACCCTGATCATTCCTGGTCGGCTCTGACGCCATCTGGCAGTCGATGAACGCCGTTGCGAAGGACGGGGGGCGGCCATAGGTCAGACTCTAAGGATGGGTTCGGGTGGAGAGTGTAAGGAGACGGTCTCGCCCGGCAAGGGGTATGGCGCACCTGCCACGAATCGTAGGTATACAGTTCGTAAAACAACGAGCGCCGCCTGAAAGTTTCCTTCGAATCCAGCTTCCACCGCCCGCTATCACGGTCTGGGATGGTATCATTTTTTTGGTTAGCGGCGTTGTTACGTCTTAGGACAGGTAAAAAAAGAGGCTCACGCAGACCGAGCTAGCGGAAGGAAACAATCAGCAACGGAGCAGGACGGAGAGGGCGGGCGAAAGACTCACACTTTGGGCCAATTTGACGGCAAGCCCCATGAGGGCCCAGCGGGGGCCCTCCACGAAAGAGAGGAACATGTAGTGGCACATAAGGATCTATTCACGTGAGATGAGCAACGATCCGTGGACATCGGTGCGAAGCGCACGGCAGAGGCCGGGACCCCGCCTGCGCTGGCAGCTGCTGCCGCGACAGATATACATGTGCACCGGGTGCAAGGAGACGTACGCACCAGGGCTTGGATTGCCGGGATTGATTGCGACTCCAAGACGGAGTCCACGCTGAGGGCTGCCCTGCCGAGCTGGTAGTATCGCATCGCCTCGGCGGAGAGCGATGGCTTGTCGAGATCGAGCAGCGCACCAAGCCCGAGCACGAGGCACAGGACGGCGAGCCGGTGCGAATCCAGCGGTGCAGGGTCGGTATCCATCCGTTGGTCGTACACGCGCGAGAAGATGGTCTCCTCGAACTCGGCTTCGGGAATCGGGGTGTACCTGCGACGGACATTATTGGATTAGCGAGAAGCGTCCGGTGGAACGGCAGGGTGGAAGGACGTGTGGGATTCTGCGACATGACGTACATCCATGCTGCATGCTTGTAGTAGAGGTTGACGAGTTCTCGGGCCTTTGCATGGTCGGGAAGGGAGGCCAGCACGGAACTGCGAATCCCGGCCGCGGTCTCATTAATCGCGGTAGAGAACGGGAAGGTATGACTGAGCCACGGGATGTCCGTGGGTAGCTGAATTTGAGGACCGTCTTCCTCATCGTCGCTTCCCGCTTCGTTCTAGTACAAAACCATCTAAGCGACCATACTACGGCTACACAACGGGGACACCAGCCGCGCACCTGCAGCAGATACTGCGAGCACGGAAGTGTTGTCAGCAGCCAGCGTCACGCTTAACCCTCGCGGAATTGGTGCGTACCCAAGCATTTGCCATCCCACCAAAGAATTTCGTATGGCCACTTTCGGTGATCGATCTAGACATGGAGAAATAGAGTTAGGCGGGGCGAGGCGGGATCTGTTGGGATCGAGAGATGGGATTTACAGTGAGCCAACGTTGATGGACTCCACCGGCTCCTGCTCCTGCTCTTGGACCAGTTCTTCCGGGGACTCCCTCTCCAATGGTCTCTTCAGCGCACGGAGCTGCTCCGACAGTAAGGGATGTTGTTCGTTCGGTCGGAGCTGTCCATAGGCATCCTGCAGCGCATCCTCCAACGCCCGCACACGGTTGGCGAGGGTAGTGATTTTTTCGTGGAGGATCTCAGTGTTCGCTAACACGAACCTAGACGGGTGATGGGCCCGGTGCATTAGCAAGTAGCCAGGCCGCAGAGGGCGGAGCTGACAGCATTACCTGTTGCCCTTGCCGGTGGTGAGGGATCCTACAGCGTTGTTGTTGGGCGATCACGCATGCGGGGTTAACGTTTTGACGTTAGTGTGCCCGAGGGGCACAGGGTCGCGGCGGGGAACACAAGGGAGGAACGTACCATCGGGGCAGATGGCGGCACAGCCTTTCTTCACGCAGCTTGCGCAGGGGAAGACTCGGGAACACCTTCGTATTGTGTACACGTCTCAGGCCAAGGCTCGACCCCAGCTGTGGCTAAGCACGCACCTCAGCTTGAGCCTGGAGGGACGGCCACGCGAGGGAGAGCGGGTGAATGTTATGCGGAGCTCCAAACGTGATCACACGGGCTGACCTTCTGCACTCGGCGCACGAGAGCGTCGCGTTGCGCCTCTTCTTCACGAGCTGGCTCTGGCTGGACATGCGTGCTGCTGGTCCGACAGAGTGCTCGCGGGGGGCGGGAGAGGGAAGACAGCTGGGTGTGTTGGGGGCGGCGCGTGAATGGGCGTCGGGGGAGACACTCACGGCTGTCGAGGAACGCACAGCTTATACTCGGATCCAGATCCCGCTAAGCATCCCGATTCGCTGCCCATCACCTCTTGTCCCTCTCGAACGAGCCATCTCGCTGCCGCACAAGTGCCCAAGCATGCTGTACCCAATGTCCGAGTACCAACCACGTCAAGAACCCGATTGTCTTTCGCTCAGAACTACGCTCGGCGCACAGCACCCCGTCCCCATGACGGGCGACCTGCTCTCTGCATTCTCTCTACGACTGCAACAGCGACGAAAACAGGCCGTCAATCTGCTCCTCGTGCCAGTCTCCTCCCACGACCGGCACAGGCACCATGAAGTTCTGCAACTTGGCATGCACCTCGTACCGCAGCTTCCGACCCTTGCTCGCCTTCGTGTCCACCGTCTTCTTCCGCTTGGCCTTGCGCTCGCGCTGCTGGATCTGCCACTGCTGCTCCCCGCCCTGTCCGTCGCCCCCGCCGCGCGCTGCGATGACGTCGCGCAGCTGCTGCTGGTAGTAGTCCGCGTCGTCGAATACCTCCGGGTCCAGGCGCTCTTCGTCCTCCTCTGCACCCGCGTCCTCTCCTGGTACCTGGCCGATCCGCGCGTGCTTGTCTTTCCGCTTTCTTGTCCGATCAAGCAGCTTTGTCCCATCAGAGCGGAGCAGCTCGTCAATTAGGCCGACCACTCCCACTTGGGCCGACTTGCCGTCCCTCATGAACGATCCACGATTGTCGGGCAGGAGGACATTCGGAGCGACGGCCTGCACTTTCGCTGACCACTTCGAGAGTGTGTCCACGAGCCATGGGTGATAGCATGCCTCGAGCGCAGACGCGGATTCTGAAAGCTCTTGCAGTGTTGAGCCGTACTCGTGTATGGGATCGGAGGTGGCCTCTAGCCTGCGCCGCTTCCGCGCGGGAGGTTCTATCGATTCGTTAAGTCGCAATAGATCCTGAGTGCGCAGCAAGGGTGAGCTGATGTACACGAAGCGAGATGAAATGACGCACCTCTTGCAGCGAGAACAGCTCCTCCGTAAGGCTGCCGGCAACGTCCAGCAGGCCATCTAGTGCCTCGCGAGCACCTGCGTGTGAAACGTACTTCTCCGACTCACCGGGCTGCACGCGATCGTGAACGTCGATCGGGTAAAGACAAAAGGAGATAGACCCACCATAGGGAGCCGGTTGGCAGCTGTTACGGCCTTTTGTAGCTGGATGCGTGCATCGAGTAGCGTGTCCCACAAGGCCTATGCATCCGAATGAGAACGCTGCGTTCGAGAACATGGGGGTGAACTCACAATCTGACGTGATACTGCCTTGCCCTTCCTCCTATCCGCCTCGTGTGTGATTCGAAGGTTGGCGGCGATGTCACCCTCGGGCTGAGAGTCGCCCGGCTGGTCTCCCGGTGTTTCCGAACGACCAAGATCGATACGAGAGAGGCCTGCGGAGGCCTCGCTAACCTGTTGGCGTGCTGCCTGATTGCGAGACTGTGGCGTTTCGTTGTCGGAGGCTGAGCCGGATTCGTCTTCAGAGACGCCGTCTTCGGCGGGACTCCGCACTTCTTCGTCGTCCTCTGTGCCCCCCTCGCTCAGCTCCTGGTCCTCGTCATTCTCCGGTATGGACTCGTCATCTGCACCGTCGTCTTCGCTAGCTGCATCGTCGTCCTCGTACAGTTGTCGGCGGCTGGTGCGGATGCCGTCATACTTTGGGTCGCTCACGCTCTCATGGAGTTTACGTAGAGCAGAGGGCCTCGAGGGGGGTCAGCACTTCCCTGGATGAATGGAGAGGGGTGTGTGAGGGGATGCAAAGGACTCACGCGACATCGATGTAGTGTTCTCTGGCAGCGGTGTGATCGATATCGAATCGATGTTCTTGAGGGTCGACACCTGCGAGAGCATCCTCGGGGTCGAGGTCTGGTGATCGGGGGAGTTAGGCGCGACAGACATGCGGACGAGGAGACACGCACCAATGGGAGCGGGCTGGTCGAGCTGGGCAAGCTGGTCCTTGAGCGAGAGACCTGGGTGAAAAGTGAGCGAGGATATGGCGTGCAGAGGACGTAGACATACGTGCAGCCATCGCGGTCTGCGCGCCGAGTTGCGCAGAGAAAGAAAGAAGTAATGGCCTCGGGGGAGATTGGCGATGGCTGGGGTGATGGACGTGATGGTTGGGAGAAAGAGGCAGGCGGGGAGCGAGAGAGGGGCACGGGCTACGCGAGAATGCCGGGTGCTTGAGAGCGTGCGGCTGCTTCTTCTGCGAGGCAACGTCTCTCTCCCGGAGCCTTATACGCTTCGTCCTCGCCCTCGTCTGCCGTCGCCGCCCTGGATTGCTATCCAACGAACAGATGCCCCAAAGCACACAATGGCAAAAAAGACATTTTCGCAACGTGAGTCGTCTATACAATTTCCCGCTTTTTGCCCCGCCCCGTCGTCGCACGTAGCGATCACCCGACGCCCGAAACATTTCTTCCCCCTCGGCCCTCCCTCCCGACTCCAGCCACGCTCTCAGTTGCTCGAGCCTTTCTTTCTTTCATCTCACCACTCCCTTCGTATGCGCGTCGCCGCCTCCCTTGCTCTGGCTGCTTCTGCTTCTCCGTTCGCTCCCTGATCGCCATATCCTCACCATTCAACGCCCACCCCTGCAGATCCCCAGAAGAAGCAAGTTCCTCCAATGTCGCATCCTCGTGCCAATATCGTGAACGGCGCGATCGCCGCCATTGCACACCACAGTCCCCTCCAGGACGACGACGACGACGACCTCGACGACATCTGCCCCGTCTGCGAGAGCGAGTGCACGTGCCGCAAAAAGTCCACTCCCTCGACCGCCCCCGCTCCTTCTGCATCCTCTTCGCTCTCTTCAGTGCCCTCGGCTCCCCAGCCGGCGTCCGCAGGCAAGCATCCGCTGAAGATCAAGCTCACATTACCCCCAAATCTCAAGGCTCGCAAGCCGCCCGCGACTCATGCCTCAACAACCGCAGGCGCCCATCTCGGCACCGTAGGGGCAGGCCCGTCGTCCTCCAAGGCTCCGGCGCATCTTGCCGCCGCCGCACCTGCCCCGAAGCGCAGGGGCCGGCCCCCGAAGGCCCTTGCCGCAGCGAGGAAGAAAGCGGCTGCAGACGACATGGAGTACAGGGCCAGAGGCATGACCGGGACGTCTGCGAGAGTCCGTCAAGTGTATCAACCCCCTGCGCCCTCTGCGAGGGCCTCGACCGCGGATCTGAGCGACAGTACGCTCTCCGATTATCCTACCTTTGTTCCCGCCGCGAGCGAGTCCACCCACTCGAGTTCCTCCGAATCCTCGGACTCTTCAATCGACTCGGACTCTGATGACGACAATCATCACACTGTGCGCAATGAATCGAGACAGGCCAACTCTACGAAGCTGCTGCCAGGCCACTTGGGTCACACGAAGAAGCGCGGCAACAACAAGTGGGAGAACAAGCCGCGGAGAAAGTCAGTCGGTCCGGACGGCGACGAACAGGAGGACGAGTCTTCGGAAGACAGCGGTGAGTCCTCAGACGACTCCTCGGAGGATGGGGACGATGAAGACGATGGTGAGGACGATGCGGAAGCGGACGTGGAGGCGGACGTGGAAGGTGGAGGGTTGTTAGCGGACGCCCACGAAGACTTGGACGATGAGTCGGAGGAGACGCACAGCCGCATCGGTGTGTCCTTCGGTTACAGTGATGACGATGAGGAGTCCAACTTCGATGCGGACATCTTCTTTGCCAACCTCGACGACTCCGACTCCGGCGACGCGTCTTCCCCCGAAGCACGGTACTCGAGCTTGGGCGCCTTCGGTGACGAAGACGTCGAGCTCATGGGCTCATTCTCTGCCGACGAGGAGGACGCGCTGCTATTGATGGACATCGACCCGTCTGTACAGCTTCGCCGGACGGGCGGGGAGTTCGAGATCGGCGTCGATCTTGACGGTCTTTCATTCGGCTGGGACGGACAGCACCTCTTCTCGAACAGCGGAAGCGATGGACTGGGTCTGTCCCTTGGCTTCAGTGCAATGGACGAGGACGAGAACATGGGCTCCATGTCTGGTTCCGATGACACTGCGTCGTGGGAGGGTTCGAACGCGGGCACGATCGTATTGCAGGAGAGCGACGGGGAGACAACTGAGGACGAGCTCGTTGATTCGGACGGGCTCCCCAATCCCCGCGCCATGATGCTCTTCAAATGGCCGACTACGATCTCGGCGATCAACCCCCTCTCGACGATGAGTCCGTCGGCCGTGCGGGATCCGCCCACGAACGCATCCCCAAGCACGCGTATCGCTCTTGCATCAATGCATCGCGGCTCTCCTCCTGCCCCAAGCCCGGCGGACATACTAGCGGGCAGGGTATCTGTGGAGGAGCTCGAGGACATCGAGATGGAGAGGTTGGAAAAGGAGAAGAAGGTGAGGAGCCGGTGCAGCGGTGTCCCCCTCATGGGCGAGTTCGTTGTTCAGGACGACATCCATGCTGGAAGGAGGACAGCCGTCGTTGGGGCTGGGTGTGAGGCACCTAGCTTCTTCCCCAGGCCAGTACGTATTCACCATCCCGTGGAGCCCATGCAGCACGACATCACTCCGTCTGAAGTAAGTTTCTCTATATCTCCCATTATTCTCGTCCGTCTGACGCGCGTTGTAGGACATGGACATGTCCCCAATGCGCCCTCCTCTCACGACAGAGTCCTCGGAGGATGCTCAAGATATGTCACAGTCTTATGCCTCTGAGCTGTCCTCTACGGAGGCTATCGAGCTTGACGACGTGCTCGACTCTTCACTCCTCGACTCTGAGCCTCCTACGGAAGAATTGGAGACTGACATCCCAGGCTCGCAATCCGAGTCCAGCCCTATCAAGCCCGGTGCGAGTCCTCACCTTCACAACCTCTCAAGGTGGGACCGCATCCCCATGGCGACGTTCCGGCGGACGCGCGAGAGTGCGACTGCGTCTGGCGTGGACGGCGCGGTCTCCGACGGTGGACTAGGTGTTCTACCCTACCACAGGAACATCGGTGCCATGATGGGAGGCATGTCATTATTCCCCAACCCGCCGCGACCGCTCGGGCTGGACAAGATGTCCCGCGCGTCCGCACGCAAGAGGAAGGGTCGCCACTCACACGGCTCGTCGCCGACGTTGCTCCCTGCTCGTGATGGGGTCCTTGGTTCGCCGTTCGTGCCTGCGGCGAGCTCTGGGTCACCCTATCAATCGAGCAAATCGAAGAAGGAGATCAAGAAGGAGAAGGCGATGATGAAGAGGAAGATGGTCGCCAAGTCCAGCCAGTACCGGTACCACCAGCCGTATCGCAGTCACCACCACCATCCGAACCACAAAAGCAGAGCGACGAACGCTGTCCAACGCGCGGGCTTCTCGTCTGGGGCGAGCTCGTCGATTCCTTCCCTTTCCATATAATCCGCCTCCTCGCTCACTTTGTTGAGGATGCGTTACACCACCTTCGTTGCATCCATCCCTCCATCCCCTTATCCGTCTGATGTCTTGGGACGTCCATCTCGTTCGCTATCTATCCCCTCTTTCAACACCCCCGTCCCTCTGTCCAACTTGAAGCCCTTCGTACCCTTCCCGCATCATCTTGCGAAAGTAACTTAATGTATGGCAAGCGACACCCGCGTGCCGTGTATTTACCTTGCTGTGTAACACCTTGTGCTGATAGGATCCCGTCTAGCTCTCCCCTCTTGTTCCCTATGCTCGCCCAGTCCATTCCCCCATGTGCATCTCCCAGTCCCCATCTCATTGTCCACTCATCCAGTCTCCGGTCCCATGTGTCAACATCCTCACGAAGCGTTTCTGTGCATCTTTCCATTCATCGTCTTCCACTGTCCACTCCCTCCCCTCCCCCCAACGCGTGTTTCTTTCCCCTCTGGTACCTCCCAATCAACGAGCAATCGGTAGCAATCACAATGTATATATTGCGTACTGAATAAACAAAATTACTGCTCATGTATACGGCGTGCATGCGAAGAGTCAGTATAGCGATGTCTCAAAAAAGTGTGAACGTGATGGGGTGCATACGTACGCGAAGTGGGCGGGGGTTGGGCGCGAGACGCGTCGAGAGACTTCACGTGTCCGTGTGGGTACGCATCCGATCCGTCGACTGAACTTCGTCCTTTATGCATTCAATTTCTCGCTTCTCCCCGTAGTTCCTCCCCCCCCCGTCCTCCCTTCCCCGTCTGCTGTCCACCCGAGGCCTGCTGTGGCCAGCAACGCGCTGACTCCGACACGAACCCGACTCAAGCGACTCATGGGCAAGTACAAGAAGTCGACCATGACGCCATCATTTGGCCGCCCCAGGCCTGTACGCCGTTCTGCGCTGGCCGAGCGCCCCCCGGAGTCGCATGCATGTTAACGTTCGCTTGCTCGCGTTGTTAGGTCCAGCGGAAGGTGGTCGTGTGTGGCGATGGCGCGTGCGGTACGTCGTGCTTTGGTTGGCGTTGGCGGGGCGTGTGGTGGACGATTGGATTGACCCCGGGGTTGCGGTGCCACAGGCAAGACATCATTGCTGAACGTGTTCACGCGTGGCTGGTTCTCTGCTGTCTAGTACGTCGCGTGCCTGTTCTCTGCGGTCCCGCGACTCATCAGAGGCGTGTGCCTTCGTGAAGCGAACCCACAGTGTTTGAGAACTACGTGCATGACTTGTATGTGGACGAGCAGCTCGTGGAGCTCAGTCTGTGGGACACAGCAGGTGCGTACACGTCCCATGCGATCCCATTCATTGACGCAAAGCTGACGGATCGCCGCGTCCTCGCAGGTCAAGAGGAGTTCGACCGTCTACGGTCATTAAGCTACGCGGAGACCCATGTCATTATGTTGTGCTTCTCGGTGAGTGCTGCTGTTGCACGGCTGTGTCACGCAGTCGTATATGACCAGGCTGCTGTAGGTGGATAACCCGACATCGCTCGAGAACGTCGAGGGCAAGGTGCGTTTCCATGAGAAACCAGCGCAGCCGCTGTCCCTGCGGGTCCCAGACTGACTGACTGTGGCGCAGTGGATACCGGAGATTCTGGAGTACTGTCCAGGAGTGAAGGTGCGTTCGGCAGCCTTTCCATCCGCTGCACTGTGCTGATGTTACATGCATAGCTGGTTCTCGTCGGTACGTTACGCCCCCTGCGTTGGGTACTTTCCGTCTAACGATCCGCAAAGCCCTCAAGTGTGACCTGCGAGAAGACCACGAGACACAGGTCCGGTTAGCTCGCTACGGCATGCACACGGTGCAGTACGAGGAGGGCCTCACGGTCGCCCGTCGCATACGAGCGTCCAGGTATCTAGGTAAGCTCTCGTGCCTTACCTTCCATAACCTCGGCGCGGATCGTGCTAACGTCCGGACTTCCCTGCCCCCAGAGTGCAGCGCGAAGCACAATCGCGGTGTCAACGAGGTGTTCCATGAGTCCGCCCGGGTGTCGCTCAGCACGCGCGCGAAGGGCTCGGGCAGCTATGGCGGCGGGCGGGGTGGGTGCATCATCGCATGAAGGAGGCGACTCTGCCAGCGGCTCCCTTGGCTCTGGAGGTGCTTAGTGCGTGCTGCATCATCTGAGCTGTATATACACTGTCCCATATACCTACGTACCGTTACACGCTCTCGTATCCCTTGCATACATCCGTTACCCTAGCATTAGACTAATGATTCGGATCCCCATCTGCTGCCGGACACGCTGATGCTGCCTGTACTGTTTCCATACGCGAGTTATCATGTACTCTGCTTTCCTCTGACAAGATCCGGGCTGCCGTCGCCGAAGGAACTACGCAAGTGCTGCCGTCGCGATTGAGTCGGTACGCACGTTCTCTTCATTCTCTACGGCTTCAGTGACCGCTACATCCACATCCTAGATATCGAAAGGCGATTAACCTTTGAAGTCTATGGTGCAGACTCCTATTTCCAGGCCCTGATCGATGATCATTCGGGCCTGTCGTGCCATACTTCGGAGTCCCATGCTACAGCGTGGTAGCGTGAGTGGAGGAAGCTGCCATGCGAGTATCAATCGTGCTATATTCGCCCATGCGTACCTCTTGAAGCTCTTCGTACGACGAGTGGGAGTGCGTGGCCTCTGCGGACGACCGTACCCATCGTTTGCGTCCAAGCACACCCCACTCATCCTACTGAGCCACTGCAAATGCTGTGCAAGGCAGGTTAGTGCATGCGACTCGGCAGAAGACGTTTCGTGGATCTATCGTGGCGAATATAAGTATCTGAGTTAACATTCGACTTGACAGGATGTCTGCCACCGACGATCAGCCAGGTACTCAATTGAACGGCACCGGTGTCCCACTGGCTCCCAGCCTCTTTGGTCATCTAAGATCTTCAGCGTACAGTCCGCCCGGACTCTACCCGGCGCCCGCAGTTGGTGTCTGTTTCGCTCGGCGATCTTGTCAGTTTGTCCAAGTGTCGTTGACCGGCAACTGAGCAGTGTGTTCGTCCGACGTGGCACGGACTACACCTGCAACTGCATGGCCACAGAGCATGTATGATTTCTGGATCGCATCGGCGAGAAGGAGATATGGGACACAGCCCCGTCTTCGCTGCACCCACCGCCTGGGCAGGATCAGGACCGGGCCATCAACGCGAACGATCTTCGGTGTTCTGAGGGCGTGCGGCAGGAGGGCAGCGTCTGTGGCCAGGGCGCGAAGCTGACGGGGGACAGGGACAGGGTGGGGGCTGTGTGGAGACACGAGGCTCCTTCTCTCAGCGCACCATCCACCGCTGCGATCCCATTGGCCACCCCGCGTGCTCTGTCCTGCGAGATCCACTCTGCTCGTCATGCATCATGCACGACGCTCGTATTTCAGAACATGCCCGAGCCGCGCGCGACACACTCCTCCCCACCGAACGAGTAGCATAAGCACTCGATGCCTCCCCCCGCGGCGTGCACCAACTGTCCAGATGATGTGAGCAGCAATCTTCTTCCGTGTCAAGAACCCTCGTGCGCTAATCATCGTTCTGTTGCCTTCCAGTCTTCCTCATCCCCACCGACCCAGCAGGAGGCCAACCTCGGCGTCGTCCTCGGCGTCCTGGGCGGGCTCTGTCTCGTCGCCCTCGTCGTCGTGGTCGTCGTGCCCCTCGTGCGCCGACGGGTCCGCCGCCGCCAGTCCATCCTCTCCGGCCGCACCGCCAGTCACAGCTACAGGAAGGCCCGGACGAGCGACATCGAGGACGAGATGTATCTGCCATCCCGGCGTCCATCCTTCCTCCATCAAAAGATGTTCCCCGGTCCGGATGAGAAGCCGCTCCTTAAGCCTCTCATACTTGACCCCCTCAGGCCCATCTCTGCTCTGACCTGGTCCAATCTGCGCTTTGGCTCGAAGAGCCCCTCCTCCAGCACAGATCACGGCTCGGACGAGCTCGCCCATCCCGACTCCCAGTTCGATCTCGGCATCGCCGACCCAGCGGACCAGGTCTCTCTCTCGACCGATCGTGCGCAGAACTCCCATCGGACCATGAGCAAGAGCACCAAGAGCAGCCATGGCACTGCGGGGGCCGTCGAGGACGAAGCGCGCTCCTCATTGCCTTCTCTCCAGCGCAGTCCGACACCACCGGGCCTCCCGAGCAAACGCGGATCTCCTGCCGTCTCTGCGCGGCGTGCCTCCCTCCCTATAACTCCCATATCTCCCCCAGACTCGAGCCCGAGCCCGTCTCGCTACGGTGTAGGTCCAGGTATGCCCTTCTTCGCCCCCACCCCCGCCGCGCCTCCCCCAGGCGCCCCCGCCACACCCTACAACCCTCTCAGCCCCGTCAGTCCACAGACAGCAAGCACAAGTAGCCTCGCGCGGAGCGGCAGCTATGCGCCATCGATCACCCGCAAGGGACCCGGCATGGACCCCGTCCCCGAGGACGCAGACGCAGACGAGTACGCGGAGACTCGCTCGCTGCAGCTCCCCTCGCCTCCTGCGTCCCCAGACCAGTCCGACGCACGCTGGTCGAACCGCCGTCCGAGCCTCGCAGGGCGCCAGTCCGCGCCAAATGCACTGCCCTTCCGCCCACGCTCGTCCACAGGGCCCAGCGTGGCCCTGCCGCTCACCGCCGCGTTCCAGACGAGTGTCCTCAGATCAGGGAGCACCTCGTCCTCATCAAATCCGGGCGCGAGCTCACAGGTGCAGCGGTATCCGTCGATCACCACATCGCCACCGCCGCGCACACGCTCCCGCCCGAGCTCGGTCTCAGTCCCCATGTCCGGATCGTCTGGATCGTCCGCGTCGACGCCGTCGCCCGCTCCAGAGGGGGATATCATGGCGCGTCCGACGGAGGCGTTCCGGCGCATGAGCACGAGCGATGTCCGCCACCGCCAGCCCTACTCCAATTCCGCTCGCGAAGATGACCCCATTGGGCGCGCCTACTTGCGCTCCTCGAACGCACTGCAAGTCCCAGAAGTCCGCGAGGCAGGTCCGGGACACTCGAGCTACCGCCATGCGATGGTCTACAATCCTCCCCCACAACACGGTGTGTCCAGAGACGGACCGACTTTCACCACGCCACCTCCGAACCCGCTCTCCCCAGTCTCCCCGATACCGGCGACGCACACTCCCTCCTCCTCGGCGCGGCGACTGTCTGTGTCTACGAGTCACACGAGTCAACACTCACGCCCGCCAGGCATGGGTGCCCCGCACCCTCCGACGGTGACTTGGAAGTCCCTCGCGAGCGGATCGCGCTCGTCGCTGTCGTCGCACCAGTCGCACCTCCGGGACCCAACGCGGAGTCGCTCGAACAGCGTCCGCAGTACGAGGACGTTGCCCAGCCAGCTGCCGCCCCTGGACCCCGTCACGCCGCTCTCCCTCAGCCTCGACGGCTCGCCTGAGAGCGAGAACGAGGGAAACCAGTGAGGGGCACGCGCGGGGAGAACCACGCCGTGGTTCTGTCGTCGGACGTCATCCGGCGACGGACGTTTCGATCTTTTCTGGAAGGACGGAAAGTCTAACTACTTTGTGCTAACTTATTATGAGAAGGATGTGGGATCGGCGATATCGACGGGAAGCTTCTGTTTTCGCCAGGCGCGCGCGATACATACTTACTGTACGGTTACCGGTGTAGCTGTAGTTTCCGGTCTTTTGTTTTTCTGTTGTTGTTGTACACTAATGTAGGGCATGACGCTGTACGACTGTACGACCAACCACTCTCTGCTACTTATGTATGAATGAATGACCCATGTCATGTTACGCCATCACGTACTGCAGCTGTGGCTCGGCTCTGTTTCTGCAGCAACTTGTCTTTATAGTCTCTACATACATCCTGGACGTCCAAGCAATTACGATGCCGTTATGTACTCAGATGTCACGACGCCGCATGAGTGACGGAGGAGGTATACACTTCACCTACCCCACACCACGCGAACACTCCGAAGCGGCCACCAGGAATCGGGATCGCGATGACTCCTCCTGCCGCCACTCCGCACCCACCAGACAATCGCCTTCGCGCGGCTTCATACTATGACTGATGAGAAAGTTCAGAAAGATGGTATTAACGAGAGCTAGAACATGTATGCACGCATTAGAGGAAGTCCGAATATACAACTACTTATCCGCCACCACGGTCGCATCAGAACCCGCCAAAGCCCGTCATCGCAGGAGGAATGCCAAAGCCAGTGCCGTTGGGCATCATCGGCGGCGGCGGAGCCTGCCCAGGGAACCCGTTGCCCTGCGTGAGCATCAACCGGCCACCGAACCCAGGCTCGATGAGCGGAACCTCGGCCTCCTTCTGCTCCTTCTCGGTGTCCTTCTTTGCCCGCTCCTTGACCTCCTTCTCCAGCGCTGCGATCTGGGGGTGCAGTTGCGCAAAAGATCAGCACGCCGTCATCGAGCATCATGCCGGGGGGAGCAATAGACGTACCTTCTCGACGAGCGACCGTGTCCGCTGGATTTTGTACGGCATGTAGAAGTCGTTGAGGCCGTGCTGCCATGACAGCTCCTCGACGACATCCGCGCGCAGGAGGTCGAAGCAGCAGTAGAGCGTCGCCGCGAAGCACTCCTTGTTGCCGATGTCGACGAAGTACGACAGCAGGTCCTCTGCGATCTCCACCGAACCCGACGATGCGGCTGTGATGATCGTGTCCTTGTAGAGCTTGTCCTGCTTCGACAACGCGATCGATTCCTCCCATTTGCCGTTTTTCTGTGGATTCGTGTTAGCAGCTAGGTCCGTGCAGAGATACATGCGGATGTACGAACCTTATAGAGATGCGCAGCCAGCCTGCGGAACTCGAGAAGTTCGTGCTTCTCAAGCTCACGGGCCAGCTTGAGGTTGTTGAAGTTGTCGAAGCTGTCGATCGAGTCCCGCAACGTCTTGTAGTCCTCCTCCTCGATGAGCAAGTTGTTGTAGGCATCGTTGACAGCCTCGATGTTGAGCTATGGTCAGGCGAGTCAGTTACTGGACCGAGTCGTTCGTGGGTGGATCGAAGGAACATACGTGTTGCACCGCGATGAGATATGACCGGATGAGAGGGATGTGGTCGATCTGCTGGAACATCCGCACGACACGCCCATGATCAATACGAGGGATCATGACCGAGAGCAAGTCTGTGAGCAGTGTTGGCTGCTCCTGCAGGTAAAACGTGAGCGCCTTGTAGTAACTGTGCAGGGTGGTCAGTAGCTATCTCGGGGAGCACACAGTGGAACATACATCTCGACGTTCGCAACCCGGACGACCACATCCTTGAACTGGTTGTGTTCCCATGCGTCCGCTGACCGCTCGATCATCGCAAGCGCCGCATTGTCGAACTCATCGTACTTGATGTACAGGAAGACGAGTTCGGGCCAGAGGTGCGCACGCTCGGCGGCCTTGATGACCTTGGGGATGTTGATGCGAGAGACGAAGAGCTTGAGATGCTCCATGACTGTGATCGCGTCAACGCGGTGCTCGACCGATAAGACTATGCACACTTACGCTTCGACGGACGGTACTTGCTGTAGAGGATGGCAAGCTCCGTGAAGATACCCATCTGGACAGACAGTCAGTGGAGAAGCGCAAGAGGCTATACGAGTACATACATGTGCACGCTCCAAGCTCAAACCGGCTTCAAGAAGGGACAGGACCTCGTCAAAGTGTCCGCGACGCTCATATGATTGAACGAGAGCCGGAAGCTCTTCCTGCATGGCCTATTAGTAGCCGCTCTTACAAGTGTAAGCCTTCTATGGTTGACTCACAGCATGGACGATGATGTTGAGACCGCAAATTTGCGCCTAGAGACGGGGTCAGAGGCGACCTTGAACCACTGCACGAAGCACCTACCAGGCGGAACTCGCCCTTCTCAACGCAAGCAGCATGAACCTGCTTCCAGACCCTGGGAAGCAACATGAGAGACCAAGCCGACGAAAGAAGTACAAGATCACACATACTGAGTGTTGCCCGCCTTACGCGCGCTCTCGACGGCACCCTGGTTTTCGCCAAGGTAGATGAGCGTGGTCGCCAGTCGCGCCCAGTTGGAGATGCTCGTGAAGAGGATCTTTGCCGCCTGATACAGCTCGTCCTCGAAGCACTTCTCGCCGATCTCGAGGACGTCCGCGACGTTGGTCATCGCTAGGAAGTCCTCCATGTCGTGCAGACGATCCGTCTTGGCGTACGCGTACGCGAGCTCGGTGTCGATCTTCGGCTCGCGGAGCGACTTGCGGGCCATCTGGAGGTAGCGGACGAGGTCGTCGTACTTGCCGGCGCGACCTGCGATCTCGATGACCTCCGCGTAGTTCGAGGGGTCCTCCGCCTTGATGTACGAGTCTGTAGACCCGCGTGAGTGGACTACTCAGCGAAGGGGATTGCATGGACAGCACGTACCGATCGCATCCTTGATGCGGAGACCGTCGAGCTGAGCTTTGGCAAGACGGCTCCAAACCTCCGGCTTGTTGACCTTGTTCGCGTAGTCTACACCACGATCAAGCGACACGATGTGCTCAACGAGGACATTGATCGCCTCCGCGTGCTGCTCGTACTTCTTGTAGATGAGGAACGCCTCCTCGTACAAGCTGTGCTCGATGGCAATCTTGGGGATCTCGGCTGTATCGTAGTTCGTCAGCTTGTCGATGTACCCGATGACCTTGCCCTTGTCCGCGCGGATGGCGGTAAGCATGAGCAGGTTTTGCAGGTTGCGGTTGTCGTTGAAGGGTGAGGGCTCGAGGATGATCTTCTCGAGCAGCTCGATGAGCTCTAGCGGCAGGTCTGCGGTAAGGAAGGCCTTGACAGTGGTGGAGACATCGTCGGGGTCGGTGCTCTCGGGCAACGCGGTCGCCACAATCTGGTCAATGAGTTGGCGGCGGTACGTATTGTCGGGACGAAGGACCTGAGCCCAGAGGTCGAGCTGACGACGGCGGACGAGGTAGCGAGCTTGCTGCTTGAACATTGCGTTCTCGTTCGTGATGTGGATGAGCTCATCGTCGCAGAAGCCCTTGGCGTACGCAATGTAGGCAAGGTAGGGATCGCGGGCCTCGCAGAACTTGCCGACCACAAGCGGCTCGTAGAGCTACGTCACAAAGGTTAGTAGCGAGACACCGTCGAAAGCATGCAATACCCACGTTGTTCTCCTTGAGGAACTGCTCCGGGTTGTTGTTCGAGTCGATGTAGATCTTCGCCAACGCGTTGTAGACCGCGGGATCCTGGCTACCCTGCTGAACACGGGCCTCCAACCATGGTAGGATGAGCTTGAGGCGGTTGCGGGTCTCGACCTCGTGGACGAGCTCGTCGATGGGGAAGTTGCCGGGAACGGACGCCAGCAAAGACTTGATCGTCGTCTCGTCGCAGTCAACGTCGAGCAGGCCTCCGATGACCTGAGGCGTGCGAACCGAGTTGACGCGAGTGACGTAGACTTCAATGAAGTTGGTGAGGCCGCGCTGGTACAGGTACAGGACGAGGTCGTGGACGAAGTCGAACCGATCGCAGACGATGATGAGCGGCAGCTGATCCGAAAGCTTAGCCTCCTTCAGGAAGTTCTTGACCTTCTCGGGGTTGTAGTAGTTGCTCTCCCGGCAGATACGCTCGACCTCGCGGATCTGGCCGGTACGCGTCGCCGCCTGAATGTACTTGAAGTGCACCTCCGGGTCCGTGGAAAGGTTGACGATAGAGCCGAGGTAGTAGTAGAGACCTTCGTACGTCTTGAACGACTCAAACATCTCGATCAGCTTGACAGGGCCGAGGATGTCCGAGTACTTGGTCGCGATCTGGACCACAATCTGGAGGTTCTGGCGGATGTTGACCCGCAGCATCTCCTGCATACAGGCAAAGGACTGCTCCGTCGTGAGGCGACTGAAGTAGTCAACGAGCCACTGGAAGGCTGTGTCAGATGCGTTCTGTTCCGGACATCTCATGAACACGTACCTCGATAGGGAACGCAGTCGCATGTACGATGACGCGCTTGATGTCCGCGAGGTCCTCGTAGAGCTCCAAAGCCTGTCGAGACGTGAGATTGCGTACAAACGAGGGCGACCCAATGAACGTACCCGCTGCATGAGACCGGCCTTCTCGCAAAGGTTAGCGATACGAGGACGGTCGAAGTGCGTCAGGATCTGGTTGACGAGGATGGCGTCCGCAACCTGGGGAGCGTGTAGCAAGTTCATCTCCAGCAAACGGGTCTGCAGGTGCGCCTGCTCAGGCTTGTTATCCTTGAGCGCCTCCAAGAGGAAGGACGTCGCGGGCTTGAATCATGTTTTGCGACATGAAAATGTCCACGACCCGCTCCACGTCAACGAGAGGGCCCGCCTCGTCCTTCACGAGTTGCGTGGCGAACTCAGCACCCTTCTCAGGGTTGACGCGCATGATGTGCTGCAGAAGGCCAACGTAGTCGGGAGTGTAGCCGGTCTTCTTCGCGTACAATACAATCTTCTCGGTCTGACCGGTCTCAGCGAAGCATGCAATGACCTTGTTCGGGACGTTGGCACGGAGGTAGACGGAGAGCGCGAGGGTCATGTCGAATGGCCGAACGACATCACCGAGCTCCTCGCTGCACGTGAGCTTGTTCTCCTTCAACCACTTCTCGAGCAGCTGCTTGCGACCTTGCTGTAAGACGGGGCGTGCGAGTTCCAAAGACTCGAGCTGGTTGAGCTCGCCCTTCTCGAGCAGGATACCAAAGTACTGCAGGATGGGAGACAGCCCGCCGGGCGGTGAGGGCGCCTGCTTGAAGGACTCAATGACTTGAGCTGTACGGAGGATGCCCTGAAGGACCTCGATCAGAATCGCATTTCAGGACGCAAATTGCTTCACATACTCGAGGAGAGTTCGCGGCAATCTTCGCAGCCTCGCCATATTGACCACTCTGGAAGAGTTGCTGGTACTGCTTGATGTAGAGGTCATCCGCGCCAGGCAGGTTCGCACGACTTGCAAGCTTGAACGCGAGCTCGGTGTTGTTGAGCGTGGTGAGAATGTAGGGGATGACCGTCTGCTCGTCCACGCTGACACTGAGAACCTGACCCTTCTTGTTGACACCAATGATGCCAGTTGGACCCCTCGTGTTCCGCCGTGACGAAGATAGTCTCACCCGATATCCTGTTCATGTAGATGCATGCTCCAGACTCGAGATCGTAGAGGTGGATGAAACCGTATTTCGTGACGAGATAGACAATGCCGTGCTTCTTGGACACCTGCATCGCAACGGGGAAGTCGTTCGTAGCCTCTGGCGGGAAGTAGACATCAACGGCTTCTTGGTGAAGGGCGGGTCGGGGGCTTGGTGGTCAATCTCGACGATGTGCAGCTGGAGAAGGCAGGAAACTGTCACATCATCGGCCGCACGCAAGGGGCCGGGAGACTTACCTTCGCGCCCGTGGCAGTCCGAACGGAGAAGGTGAAGAGCTTGGTGGGGTGCTGGTGTCCATCCAGCTTAAGCTCCGCGAACGCAGCAGCGTGACCCTCGATCGGCTGGCTAACTCCTCGCTCGCGGCTGTAGAGCTGAATGGAGCCCTTGACCTTGAACGCAGACGGGTTGGTAGTATTGCCCGAGATGCCGACCAGCACGAGCCACTTCTCGTCGGGCGTTGTGCGGTAGTTGATGATCTGCGCGCCGACTAGCGTTGGATGGCGGTCGAAGATCTTCTGGGGCGGGGAAGTCGCGTCGCTGATAGACCAGTGGTACACGGCGGTCTCAGTGACGAGGCCGAGGGTAGAGTCATTGGTCCACTTCCAGAAGACGATGTCCTCGTTGTTGACATGCGACTTGACCTTCTGCTTCGTCTCGATGTTGAAGACCTGGAGCGTCCGACCGGCTGGGGATTGTGAGCGAGCGGGAGGAGGCGCCATGCGGTCGCGACGTACCTCGTAGGGCAAGGATCTTCTGGTGAGGGTGCATGATCGCCGCGTCGGCGGTAATTGGTCTCCGCAGGACATTGTTGGCATCGGCGAGGTCGACGATGACGACCTGGTTGGCCTCGTTGACCTTCTCCCGCACGCAGATGAAGTGGTCGGACTCTAATGTAAGAGTCTACGCGTCGAGAGAGCTCAGTATCCTGAGGAGGTTTGCACATTGCACAGGGACTGACCTGGAAGGAGATGGACGCGGGCTGGATGCCAATTGCTGAGAGCTGGAGGTGCTCGCAGAACGCGATGGGCTTCGAGATATCCATGGACATGGTGGACAAAGCTCGTGGTAGTCGTGAGAGGAAGAGGGCGTCGTCGAACCCGTCGCAGATCTGACCTGCAGCAGGGCGGTGGGTTATGTACGGGGAGGAGGAGAAGGAGGAGTGCAGGGCGCAGTGGGCGGGCGAGTCGACGTGTGTGCGTTTCCGCTTTCGGACATGGCCTGTGCCTCGCGCGCGCTCCCGTTGCCTCCCCGAGGTTACGCGACCCCGCCTGTGTCTCGACTTTGCAGTTTCCTGCAGCGATCACAGCTCAGATGAACGCATTCGCAGTTCGACTGGAGTAGCGTAGGCCGAAATGGCTCTCTCGGGCGCGTCACTATGAGCCCGAGCGACTCGACTTTCTGGACTAACCACCGCTTCTTTGCCATTTGGTCACGAACGCGTCTGTCGCACCTTATTGGACTTCTACCTCAGCTAGAGCCTAGGAGAGCTCGTGACAAGCTACGTGTCTCTACAACCTAAGCACCAACATTGGCCAGAATGGCGGTCATTTCGAGGCGAGGAGCACTCGCGCACCTCAGACTAATAAACATGCATGAGGCATCGGGTTCTGGCTTCTAAGCAAACACTTGTCTCTTGTAAACTCGTCGAAACTAGTCCTAGACTCTAGTACTTCAGGTGCGAGCTCGGTGAGCACTCATTCGAAACAGTACTACGGTACATACGTACCGTGTCACTGTTCGACTCGCGCGCGTCGAGCGCTCGCGTTCGCGCCGCTGTTGCATCCGGACGCTCACCTCACCGTGACCCTCTTCCCTCACTTCGCATCATGAGCTTCAAGAAAAGGTGAGCGCATGAACAAGTTGTCCGAGGATGACTTCTTAGGGCATGCTGTAGCAAGCTCGAACTCCTCATCCGTGTCCGCTACCACAACCCCCTACCGGCCCCGCCATGTCCACCAAAGCTTCTCGACATCCCCACCGACCCCAAACGCTATGCGCGACCCGAGTTTTTGGACGACATAGCGGCGGGGACACCATTACCAATGGTTGTGGACGGAGAACTTGGGATGCCGCTCGACTTGTCGCGCTGGGACTGCTTGTGGGATGAAAGCGGGGACGATTCGGGTGCGTACGTTGGACTCATGTTACCCAATGCACACTGACGTGTCGGACACTGGGAACACGAACACAGAGATTAACCCTGACCCCAATAACCTACCCAAGCTTGATCCTAAGGACCAGTTCCTGCTGGGAGACCCCGCAACATCAGCTGGTCCTTTCTTGGGTGCTGGGCCCTCGTCTGGAACAGCAACCCCGCTGTCGGCTGTTCCCCACGTTGCTTGGCTGCGGAAGACTGAATATCTGAGCCGAGACGGTAGCTCTCGGGCTTCCCTTGCGCAGGAAGTGTACGTCTTCCGCGAAAGGAGACTATGACGAACCCTCACACTTGGCTACATCCACAGGAAACACAACGTAGAGGCCACTGCTGATGTCTCGCGGGATGCACAGCTGCGCGACATTGAAGCATCGTTTGCCGCGGTTGAGTCTTCTGAACTATCAAGCCTGCGGCACCCGACCAAACCGGAGCTCACGGCTGTGGAAGCGTTCGACATCCTGCCAGACGCAGATATCTGGGCGAATGCGTACGACTTATTCAGGTTCTCAGAAAGGCCGGGAGATCGGCCACCAGAGGTGTGTGCTTCTTTGGTGCCCTTGAATGATGCCAATCTGATGCCGTGCAGCTCGATGACCCCCGCCTTGACTGCGCTATCCTACGACCGATGGAGGCAGACGGTGATCACTTTCTTGCGTACTACCTATCCAAGGACGACGAGGACGCGATTACGTTCAAACAAAATCGACTTGCACGCTCGCCAGATGATCCACCAGAAGACGAGGTAAAGCCCTTCCATCATCATCTGCCAGCTGCCGTGCTCAAGGGACTCGTACAGCCCTCCTTCTTCCACTTCGTGCGCGACTACGAGACCGTCAAGGTCGAGCAGGAAGTTCCGAACGAGTTCCTGCTCGTTCTGGACGAGGGTTCAGACCCCTTCGACGCAGATAATGGCACTGGCCATGTGCGGCCTAAGGGTGCATACTACAAGAACATTGAACGGAAGATGCTGCTCAAGAAGAAGCGTGTCAACGTATGTGCTACTCAGACATACCTTGTAGTCACGTTACTGACAGTCGCATGTATCTCAGACCTACGAGTCGTATGGCGACAAGTGGGATGTGGTGAAGCTCAGACACATACCGATGAGCAGAGAAGAGGAGCAGGAGCGCGAGGAGGCGCTCGCGGAGGTCGTCGACCCGCTCTTCCCCCTCTCGCGTGCGGATGCGGATGCCGACGCCGAAGGCGAAGTGGACGATACTGCGGGTGCCGCGAACGGTGCATCATCTCGAAACCCCATCGTGGATGCCATAGACGTGTTCGGGGAATAGGTGGGGGCTTCATTGGGAGCGGCGACTCTGCTAGATCTCGTTTGTACGGTGCGCTTTGCTTGTGTATTTGCTTGGCATTTGCTCTCAGAACATACTGGCTACGATATTCGGTGCTGTGTCGCACATCAGCGTCATGAGGCAGCTCTGCTCGCTTGACATGAGTAAGTCAAGTCAAGTGGAAGTCACGCATGTCCTGTCAAGAACACCTATCAAGTTGAACTTGGTAGGCAGTTACCGCAGCTCATACACCTATCCCAGCAGCCAGTCCTCCTTGTCGTATTTTTCGCAGACATCGAGCGTGACCGGTCAGGACAATTTGGAATGCTGAGCGATGCAGTGAGAAGGAAGAGCAAACGGGAGCGCTGTGGTTGGCTCTGCGCGCGCCTTCATGCTCCTCGCGTGGCGCGTCGACGAACTCCCTTTTCCTGACTCGCCTGTGCGCGATGTTGCTCAACGCCTTAAAGCCCGTCGCTGCTCCGGTAAACAGACCGAGAACATTCGCCCTCATTGCGACCTGACCTTTACTCTTCACCTCCATTTACGACCTTCGCACCATGGCCGATGCTGCACCATATGCCGCTGAAAAGCAGATCGCGATCGCGGCCGTGCGCAGGGCATGCGTCCTCACCGCGTCGGTGTTCAACAAGCTCGTCAAGCAGGAGACATTGACGAAAGACGACAAGAGCCCTGTCACAGGTGAGCGCTGCTTGGTCTTTCCGAGGCGCGGCACTGTATACTGATCGCATGTATGCACAGTGGGAGACTTCTCTGCGCAGGCAGTGGTCAATACGATCCTCAGCCGCGCGTTCCCCGACGACCCCATCGTGGGCGAGGAGGATGCGGACGACCTGCGCGTCGAGTCTGGGACTGCCCTGCGGGAGCGCATCATTCAACTCGCGAACGAAACTTTGACCGCGGATCTGGTACCCGGAGAGAAGGAGGAGTGGGGACTTGGGCCCAACAACGGGCGGACGACGGAACAGCTGCTCGACGCAATTGACAGGGGGAACCACGAGGGTGGGCGGACAGGACGTGAGTGGTATTTGGCCTACTTCAGAGAATGCAACTGCGCTCCATGCAAGCCATATGTATTCACCTTCAGTCGCCCGGATTCTGCTGCAGGTCATTCTCCTGCTTTGAGATCGCGGGGCCTGAGACGGTGATGGTTTGCAGCATATGCACTCGACTTAGGAGGTACTTGGGGTTCGAGGTCCAAAGACCGAACTTGAGGCCTTGCCTTTGAGCCTGCATGATGCTGAGCTGCGTTCCTGCGCGGGCCAAACATATGACCTCTCCGACATTGGTATCCCCGTGTCGCGAATTGCGAGATGGCTAACGCGACCCCGCAGGCATGTGGACGCTCGATCCAATCGACGGCACGAAGGGCTTCCTCCGCGGCGAGCAGTACGCCGTCTGCCTCGCGCTCATCGTCAATTCCCGCGTCGAGCTCGGTGTCATCGGCTGCCCAAACCTCCCCGTCTCCGCCGCAGACCCCACCGGCGAGCGCGGCTGTATCTTCGTCGCCGTGCGCGGCCAGGCGCGTACCAGCTCCCGCTCAACAACCCGCTCTCGTCCGCGGGCACGAAGCTCACGATCCCGACCTTCACGCCCGAGACGCTGAACTTCCTCGAGAGCGTCGAGAAGGCGCACGCTAAGTTGAGCTTCAACGACCGCGTCGGCCAGATCCTGGGGGTGACCCGTGCGCCGACGCGCATGGACAGCCAGGCGAAGTATTGCTCCCTGGCGCGCGGCGATGGCGGGGTGTACCTTCGGATGCCCGTCGGAAGCGGGTACAAAGAAAAGATATGGGTGCGTATTGCTCTCGTTCGGCCAACTCGACGTTGTTGACTTGATGTATAGGACCACGCCCTGGCTCGGTCCTCGTCGAGGAGGCCGGCGGTGTCATTACGGATGGCCGTGGCCAGCCACTGGACTTCGGACTTGGCCGCACGCTCGGTGAGAACTATGGCGTCGTCGCTGCGGGCAAGGATATCCACCCGAAGGTGATCGCAGCTGTACAGAAGGCGAAAGCGGAGGAGGAGGCGCAGAGCCAGTTGTAATCGCACATGTATCATACAGGAGGGATTTGTGTAAGCTCATGAGACGCGCTATTGTTGTTCTATAGATTGTCGATGCCTTGCAGTGCCTTGCGTTCAGAGGGTTGTTGGCATACTGGGTCGCTCACGTTAGTAGGATGCTCCACCATGATATCTTCGAGTGTGCATGATGTAGTTGAATATGAGTACCAGCCCAGGACCTACGCACATGGCACCACGGCCTCGTACGGACTTCTCACCTATGTAATATGTACATTGAGACCTGGTAGACGCCTAGCGATGTCGACGTCTCATGCATCATGTCTCGCCAGTCAACAAGATAATAAGTTAACAAAACCGTAACTGCGACAGAGTCCTGGCGGATCCACAACAGTAATGAGCATGGAGGTTCTAGCAGTACAGGGTAGGCACAGAGGCGTTTGACATACGCAGTGACTAACGCTACTCTTCCGACAACGCTAATGCCTGCTCGATATCGTCGTCCTCCAGTAACGCCGTGGCAGGAGGTGCATTGCCATAGATGAGTCGTTGGACCACAATAGCTGCGAGTGGTGGGGGACGCTAAGCAGGAGGACAAGAAGAGCGGACTGGATTGTACTTACCGCAGTCTATGGACAGCTGGAAGATGGAGCAAACTTTGAATTGGAGCGGCGACCCCTGCAGGAAGAAGTACACGGTCCTGTGCGGCACGGAGATACATCAGCTGCGGGGTAAGGTGAGAATGGAGGGAGCTGCGTACTTGAAGGAATCGCCGCCGAACCACCCAATGAGGGTCGACATCCGGAACCCATACAGCGACCGTTGCTTGTAGTTACTGCCGCAGAGCTGAAGTCTTGTTCAAACGGGTAGAAGCGCTACAAGGCTCACCTGATCAGCTGGGGTATGGGCAGTGTACTCTCCAGTCCAAGAGCAACGAATCCAAGAATCGCGATGAAGACGTCAGAGCGGCCCAAAATGAGGAACAGGATGGCTTGACAGAGTCTAGGAGATATGATGTTCATGCGGCGCCACAGCTGTATGGTTCGCTACTCACATGAATGCAGCGAGGAACTCAAGATACTGGGTGTAGTTGGCCCACTGCCAGAACGCGAACGGACGGGTAGAGGCACCGAGATTCTCCGGGCTCAGTCTCGGGCGGTAGCGAATGCAGATGTAGAGGAGGGCTAGCTGAGCACAGGACCTTTGTCTGAGCGTTCGGAGGCGAGCGTGACGGAGATGCGCACCTGGGCGAGTATCATGAAGAGGGACTGGAAGAGAAGCGCGAGCTCAAAGCGGTTCCCAAGCCAGAAGAAACATCGCGTGATGTTCGCCAGGAGACTGGAGTAGAGTAATTATTGTCAGCACCCGCTCTAGTGGTAGTTGCGCCAGACATTCAGCTCACAGGATGGCGCAAACATCACGAGAAAAGCCTGTCGAGTCTCTACGAAGCCATGTTTGCATATGTCAGGCCGTGCAGGAAGGGGTGCGCGTACTGCTTCTTCACAATGGAGTAGGCTTGGTCTGCATAGACAAGAGGAGGGCCGACGGCCATGCCAATCGAGGCCAAGACAGAGATCCAGCTGGCCATGGTGGACAGATACTGGACAGTGAAGGGAGGAGGGAGCAGAGGCTGGCTGCGGCAACTTTAAAGCCGCCACCGCACTGGGGTTACGGTACGCACACGTGACGTGTGACTGCTCGCGCTTGTGGCAATTCACGTCGACGTCAGGACTGGCCAGCTCTGGTTTAACTCTCTTCTGACTTGCGGGCATCTCTTCCCCTCCACCTATCACTTCCCTGCTATCCTCGTGATGCCCCCGAAACGAAAAGCCGCAGCTCTAGCTGCAGAGAATGAAGCACCTCCGCCTCGTCGCCTGACACGCTCTACCGCAACCACCGTAACCTCGGTCGAAGCACCTACGGAACTCCCCCCACCTAAGAGGCCGAGGCGCGCGGCCAAGACAGATGATGGACTTGCTACGAAACCACAGCTCTCGAAGGTATCGAGTGCGCCTTCTACTACGAAAGCTAGCGGCCGCGCGAGTCGAGCAGCAACCCGGACTCGAAAAGGAGATGCCGACGCTGAGGATCCACCAGCTCCTAAGCCAAGCGTACCAAAGAAGCGAGTAGGGAGGGGGAAGAAGGTGCGCAAAGTACACGTATATCTGAGGCTGCGTATGAACTGGGAGGTTGAGGTCCAGGAAGAGGAAGAGGCGGAGGCGTCTCATCCCGAAGAGCCTGCTGCTCCTCCCAAGCCACTTTCACCCGCACGCGCGAATGCTGTCAAGGCTGTGCCCAAGAAGCGTACACGCTCTACAAAGGTGCGCGCTGCTCCTAATTCAAGCTTGAGGCGGTTGTGTATCAATCTACGCGGTAGACGCAAGAGGTTGCCGTCTCCGAGTCCGAGCCTCAACCCGACGAGGCGGGGAGTTCTCGCCCTAAACGTACTCGCCGTACCAAAGATAGTACCGCAACAGCTGTCGATCTCAAGCCTGGAATCCCCAGTGCTCATCAAGAGGTTGCTCAACCTTCCCAGGCAGATGTTTCACCGAGCACAGTCAAGGGTCACATGAAGCGGAAGGCAGCGGGACCTTCCGCTGTGCCCAAAGTGGGTCCTCCAAAGGTCTCTTCCCCCCTCAAAGCGAAGGCCCCTGCTCCTCCTGCGAAGGTGCCTGAGAACGACGGAGATGAGAGCTCTGACGATGAACTCCTCTTGACGTCTGAGAACCGTCCTGCTACCCCAACCCCAATTCGTACATCCGGGAGCCGCATAGGCACTCCGCGCATGGTCTTGGATTCCGTAGGAATCCGCACACCAAGACACTTGCTCAACTCCGTCAAACGGAGCTACGGGTCGCCTACGCCCACTGGAGCTCCTGCCCGCGCAGCGCCCTTGGGGACTCTACGCTTGCCATCTGCTGCCTCTGGCAGCCCAGTCAAACGTAACGTTCCTTTACCCCCATCTTCCGCTCTTAGGCAACGCGCTTTGAGAACGCCCTCTCCGGAGCCCGCACCTCCACCTCCCGTATCACCAACTCGTATCGCCCGAAAGGCGGGTGCTGCTACTCCGTCCAAACGACAGCGGAACCTTGCATCTCAGCGTACGGATGGCTTGCCGCGCGACCTCCCGGAGGATCTGCACCCTCTGCTTGAGCGGCAGAAGCGCGCGATCTTGAGGTCGCTCCAGCAACCACCGGAGATAGACGAAATCGAAGTCTACGGCGAAGACTATCCTCCTACGAATACACTAGCCTATGAGCAGCTCAGAGATTTGTTGACTGGCAGCGTTGTGCGCGGAGAAGGTAATAGCTGCTTGCTAATCGGGCCTAGCGGCAGCGGCAAGACACAGGTGCGTCCACCGCTTCGTAACCTGCAGGAGGGAAGTAGAACTCACGCGACTTGCGAAGATGGTGGAACGAGCAATCGCTGCCCTGCCCGCGAAGCCTATCATAGTCCGTCTCTCAGGATACGCTCAGCACAACGACCGCCTCGCGATACGCGAGATTGCATGGCAGCTAGCTCAACAGACCGGAACTTCCTTCCTTCCCGCTGAATCTGACGAACCGGACGAGGAGGACGTTGCCGGACCACCTGCTCTAGTAGAACAAGGGCCCAGCACGGAGGTTCACGACGAAGAGGAAGGTGACGATGATGAGAATCCGTTCGTGGACCATGCCCGGGTCGCACCATCTGGCACGGTAGAGCCTGTCATCACCCTTCCTCCACCTTCCCATCTTCTTGCTCTCATCTCGATGATCCCCACATTGCCTCGGCCAACGGTCATTGTGCTAGACGGCTTTGACCTCTTTGCCAGTCACGCCAGGCAAGCCCTCTTGTACTGCTTGTTGGACACTGCGCAGGCGTGTCGCACCGGGACTGGCGCGGGGAGCGGAATGGCTGTCGTTGGAGTAACCGCGAGAGTGGACACGATCAATATTCTGGAGAAGCGGGTCAAGAGCAGGTTCTCTGGGCGCATGATCAGGACCGCATGTCCAACTCTTCTGGACCACTGGGTTGCGCTCGCAAAGGCTATAATGGGTACGCCTCCAGTTGGTGACAGTGCGGATGGTCAGGAGGGTGGGGAGTGGGCGAAAAATCTGGGGCAAGGCGGTCAAGAGCTTCGTGGAGGATGAGGGCGTGGTGGAGGCATTACGGGATGTGTATGCGCTCAGGAGGGATTTCCAGATTTTCCGGCGCATCATGGTGAGTCTCTTCGAAGAATACCCTCATTCATTCGTGGCTCATCGCGGTATGCAGACGTGCCTGACACTCGAGCTCACGACTGCGTCACCATACCCGACTGTGAGATGCTGAAAAATGCGATTAGCCGTCAACGATGCCCCGCCAGATATCCCCAGCTTCATAGTAAGTCTTTCTACCTAAGGCCGGCTCCTACGATACTCACCGACACGTCGCAGCACTGCCATATCCTGCGATTTGCCTGCTGATTGCGCAGGTACACGCGCAGACATCTGGCCATGACGCCTTCACGTTCGAGATGCTGCACGACGCGTTCAAGAGCCAAGTGCGCACATCGCAGGCTGCACCTGTACAATTACAGGGCGGCGGAGTCGGGATGGTCCGCTGTAGTCGTGAAGTGCTATTCTCGGTATGTTTCCCCTCCCCTGCGACGCTGGTGAAGCTAGAGATGCTCACGCCGCTGGAACAGGCCTTTGAACGACTGGTGGATCTGCGCATCTTCTTGCCGACTGTTTCTCCGGCAGCGAGCATTGCGAAAGAGTTTACGTTGCACCGCAGCGCCGTAGACCGCGCCGCGGTGAAGAAGGCCGTGGACCAGGTGGGGCAGATGAGTCTCAGGAAATGGTTTACGAAGGCGTAAGTCGGGATTGGACTTGGCTTGGTTTTTGATCAGTGGCATTCTTGCATGTGAATTGATTGTATCACTAGTCCTGCTTGGCTGTAGAACCATGTATCATACTGCGCTGCTACACATACGGTGACATACCGGCGCAGATGGCGCGCGTCTAGGCTGCCTATTCCGGGGATTGGACCCTAACCCTGGCGGATGGCGTCACGACGCGTCTGCCACAGACGGAGGGTCTTGTGCTGCTGCAGCGATGAGTGCTATCCGCTGAACGCTATGCTGGCAGCCTCTCGCGCTCTCAAACACTCACTTGTTTTCTGTCGCTGTACCATAGTCTCCTTAGCCCCCGCTGGTCCTCCCTCGCTCTCTCGCCGTTGTCCTCTCGCACCCCCCGTACTCGCATACACTGCTCCCTCGCGGCAGAAATCCACGCGTTCAAAGATGTCAAACAACATGGCAGTCACCTTCCTTGGTACAACAAGCGGAGGTGGGCCGACCGAGACGCGTAATTGCTCGAGTCTCGTCGTGGACGCTCTGGGCAACGGCTCGCTATGGAGTGCGTTACTCCTCTCATCCTCATCACCTGCACCGTCTCATGACTTGTCGCGAAGAAACCATGCTAACCCTCTCGAACAGTGGTTGACTGCGCGGAGGGTACTGTGCGACAGTTCGAGGCGCAGCCCTACCGGCCGGCGCATCCGCGTCTCCGCACGAGCCAGGTCTCGAAGATATTCATCACACACATGCATGGTAAGTCTCCTTGCGTTATTCAGCACTTGGTGTTTGAGTGCAAATATGGTGCCTCAATCAACACGCTGCATCTTGGTGGCTATAGTGAACGAGAGGAGTCAATGCACCATAGCGTGTTTTGCGTACGTGCTGACTTCTGCTCGTGCGCTGTCTCCTCCCCTGGCGTTGTCGAAGAGCGTGTCTGCGAAGGGCCGGGTGTGCTTTCCTGCGCGAGTGCTTTTCGTGATATCCATCCTCTCAGGCCGTTCACAGCTTCTTGTGCAGTGTCCGGTGTGCCTTACCCATCTATATACAGCAATCACGTTCATTGGTATTTGCACTTTGAGGAGCTGCTTGAGACGAGCCCAGAGAGAGCGTGAGTGTGGTGGCGAGGTCAACTCTTAGTCTGAAGTGCACTATGCCTGTCCGGTCGCGTGCTGCGGCAATCCGGAGAGTAAGATTCTTGTATGCCCATTGGCCAGGTAATGTGCGTGGCATCTACCATCGCCCTCGCAGCATCAATGTGTATAGAGAAGTTACGCATCGAGCTAAGGACGCGGTTCTGACCAATATATCTTTCAGCTGACCATTGCATGGGCACACTCACATTCCTGCGTACTGTCCTCGGCATCCCCAAGCCCAAAGTGCCCGGCACCTCCCCGAACCCGCCAAACTCGCTCCCTCCACGAGTGGAGATCTTCGGTCCTCGCGGCATCCGGCGCATGCTCCGGATGCTCTGGCACATGACGCACACCCACAGCGAGCATCCTTACGTCGTGCACGAATTGCTCTTTCCAGGGGAGCAACCTTCGGTCGCGGCGGATGTACAGCCTGAAGGGGACGGGCAGGAAGCGGTTATGGACGAGATAGATATTCGGAGGGAAAGTGAATGCGTCGGGCAGGATATCCGGTGCGACGAGCAGGGGTTTTGGCGAGGAATTGTGGATATATCCTCAGATGCGGGATCTCACCACTGGGGTGTCGTCGTCGACGCTGGACCCATTCAGCACCGCGGTACGCTCTCCCTTGCTGCACTTCAGCATAATATTGACAATGATTCATTGCACGCAGATCCTTGCATTGGCTATGTTGTCCGCGAGGTCCCCCGCACGCCGCTAACCGCCTTTTCCCCACCCCCTCGCAAGCTCGTTATCCTTGGCGATACGTACGATCCCTCGCCCCTCATCCCACTCATTCACGCGGACCCTTCAGAGACTTCTGTCCTGCCCGAGCTTGACCCGTTCGGTAACGGAGTTCCTGCACGCGTGCCGGTCACGCTCCTCGTGCACGAGGCGACAGATGCGTATCTCCCGCCGCGCGTCGACCCAAACCAGCGCACCGGTCGGAATAGGACAACGGAGAGCGTTGATGCGAAAACGAGAGAGCGCGGCCACAGTACTCCCGCGATGGCTGGCGCCTTCGCGCGGGCTATTGCGGCGGAGCGGTTGGTCCTGAACCACATTGGTGCGAGGTATGTCCGGTTGCTCGTCCCTTGCCTATGTGCTTTGCTGTCGGACTGATGGACTACTTGCACCCAGGTTCCCGGCTCCGAACATGAACTACATGCAGGGCGCACAGGCCCGCTTCCGGCTGGATTGCATGCGTGAGATCGAGCGACAGGCCGCGGAGAGATGGAGCCAGAACCGCGCGGTCCAACCGCAGGCCGCATGGGACTACCTGTCCATCGAGCTGCCGCCCAATCGTCCTCGCCAGTCGCAGCGCGGAATGGTACCAGAGGACGAGGCGGATGCAGGGCAGGAACGCATTCCAGAGTACGAAGACAACGCGTATGGAGGTGACAGAAAGCGGAGAGCGACCAGCTCGATGGGTGGTGATGGCCGAGGGCAAGGGCATGGCCCTAGTTCTGGTGGTGGACGTGCGCAATGGAGCAGCGAGTCGCGGAGGAATTATGGTAGCTACGCTGTTAGCGGGGGGTCCACATCCAGGTACGAGGACACGCGACCGCGGAAGGACCACCGGAGGGAGAGGGATAGGTAGGCGAGCGCATACTAGCGTTATGTGATTCACTTGACTTGGAGAGCGTCCGGTATCCTTGTACGTTCATTTCATGAGGGTCAAAAGTAGCAGGCTCCCACTCGCAGACGACATATATCATTCATTTTCCCTTGCAAGTCTGACCACCATCTTCGTGTGTGTACTCTCGTGTATGTAGTACGAATGGACTTGTAGCAATACATCCCCACCTAAAAATCGCTGTCGTTCTTGCATTTGAACATCTCACTACCAAGAAGTAAGCTGCGGCTGCGAGAATACTGCATGCGGTGTGGGTGGGTTCAGTAAGGTACTACCATGGAAAAGACTTAAAGAGGTTACTGTCATTTGTCTACTGCTTTGCTGGACTAGTCAACCTTCAAGGCAAGCTGTTGGTATTCATCGATGATCACGACTTCGCCGACTACTGTACCAAGGCGCGTTCCACATTAAATGCACTCCTCCGGAACCCATGATTTCATGGCTATATGGCATACTTCAAGTTGGGCATACGAGTACTTTTGTACATCATCCTAATGTATCTTGCTCAGCAGCACAAAGCGTACAGGTATGGATGGTTTTGCGCTTCTAGACGAACTTCCTGAAGAACCTTCGCAATTCCAACAAAGCGATCTCTAGTGTTGCATCCTCCCCCCTAGGTCTGGGCGCTACAGTATCTACTGATTGACAAAGATGATTATCTCTGTCCGGGGACAGCTCGTACTGAACGTCGAGCGTGAACAGTCGGGTCTGTCTATATTTGCCTCATGGCTGCGATGCTGACAGCTAGAGTAGCCCTTGAGTAGTGGGGATGGAGTGTGCACCCTCTTCGGGTCGGCGGCCCTGATCGACGGAGTACCAGGGTAATGTATCAATGCCAACGATGCGCATGGTGTCGTCAGTGGTCTTCAATCTCCGGCGTGTTCGGTGTATTCCGCATTTCGGCATGCATCGACGGCAGAGGCAGGCGTTTGTACCCGTAATCTGCGAGGTGGACCTGCGTACGCCTCCCTGCGCTCCCGTGTTAACTCTATCGATACTACACATAAAGGAAGACGTACCTACTACTGCCATATCATCATCGTCTACGAGGCTGCAGCAGACGGACATCCGTCTTGTTACTCTCCATCCCGCGGAGCTCTCGCACCCCGACAGGTTTCGAGCGCAACGCCCGACTCTCCCGCACAGGCGGCAGCCGTGCATTCGCGAACAGGACATGGAAGCCTTCGCGCAGGTCGGGCTTGCAGGTGTCAATATCGAGCTGCCACGGATGCACTCCACGCCTGAGGAGCGCGTTCGCTTTTGGTTCCTCCACGAGGTAGCGGAGCTGCTGAGGAAACGCGGGGTTGGGCCGTAGCTTGAGCACCTGGTGATACTTGATGTTGACTACGCGATGTCCTAGATGTCGCGGGTGCTCGTCCGGCACGAATCTACAAAGCGCTTTGCCTGTACCCCACGTCATCAATCGAAACGGTACAGGATCGGCATGAATACGGGGAGACGCACCTAGCCACGGAGAAGGCAGCGGCTTGTCTCCTACCCTGAACGAGAGGATGTTCGGTAGCGGGACGGACTTGAATACATCGTGCTCGCCCATGAACTGCCACCAGTGCACCTTGCTGCCGAGGTCGAGGTACCACGGCTGTCCGAATGAGTGTACGAGACCCGGGGACTCGATGCCCCACGCCTTCCGCACGCGACCCATGTCCGCGGCAATGGCAAGCGTCTCCTTGGTGACCAGCCCGTCTCGCAGGAGGATGTTACGGTAGACCTGGTACAGGTCAAACGTTGCGATGGTAGGAAGCTGCAGACGCCATGGGAGCCCGTTTGTGGATAGAAGGTCCTGGCCGTTGTTGAACGACAGCGGGGAAGGGTTGAACATTCGTCGGAAGCGAATCTCGCCTGCCGTGCGCGGAGCAGGCGTACCGGGGGCCCAGTAGTAAAGGTAGCCGGCCAGACCGGCGGGGAAGGCCATCGTAGAACCGCCTGGGCGGAACGTCGCGCACGGGCGGCGGTTGTGCTTCGCTGAGACTTGCACGGCGGTCGAGCGGTCGAGAGCATCCCAAACAAAGACGTACTCCTGCGAAGTGGGTAGATGAATGTAGTCGGCCTCCGTTAGATGATCGGGATGGAGCGTTCTGATGCTTGCTTGGACGTAGTGCGACTTGGATGCGTTTTCTGTCCCCACAGGTGACCCGGACGTCAGTTCCGCCGAGGTTGAGTACGAGCGACAGGCTCGCAGCACGTATCCGGCAGAGTACCTGGGAGCAGAGGAACGTGCCAAGGTATATAGTACGTTCCTGACCGTCGCCATCACCTCTCACTCCTCCTGCGTCCACAAGCCCACGTCGGTGGAAGATAGAGACGTCTACCAAGAAAGTCGGCCTGATTATCCTGCAAGATGTTTGAGAATCGTTTCAAAGTGCTTGAACAACAGAAACAGAGCGTGCGTAGAGAGATGGAGGTCAAGGACGTGGCGGATGAGAGTCAGGTAAGAGCGCGGCAGACGAAGTATTCGTTACTCCCAGAAAGGTACAGTGACAGACAAAAATAATGCCCACCTCCTGTGGTAGGCATCAAGTCCCCCTTAACTCAAGCTTAGATTAGCCTCAGCATATGTCATATACTGTAGTATAATTGGACACTAATTAGCTATCATTCAGTCCCTATGATGTTGCTGAGTGGCTGCGTGAAAGGCTGCAAAAGCCGTGGGAATGTTCGGGCACTTATTTTCGACGTGCCAGCACACAGCGTCCTGTCCTTTTCTTTTCCTCACTACATCACATTTAATCCCTGATGCTACACCACTTCAATATCTTCATTCTACATCTTCTACACTTTGCGTCTACCACCATGGCACCCTGCACTCCCACCAAATGGGCTTGCATGCTCCAACTTTGTGATCCTGCTTTTGGGAAGCCCAAGACCCTGACAGAAATTGGCCACATCTTGCACCTGGATCGTCGCACAGTTGCCCAAAACCTCAAGATTGTTCAGGAGACCGGTGACTTCTACTATCATGCTCCCCGGCCTGGCCGGCCCCGTCTTCTCACTCCCCGCAACCTTCGACATGTTGAACTGGCCCTTGCCAATGGGTCAGCTTGGGATGCCACTGATGTCCAGCACCAGCTTTTCCCCAATGTCAGTGCCTGGACTGTGCATCATAGGCTTTGCGAGATTGGGCTCAATGGACAGGTATGTCGGTCGAAGCCATATCTCAGCTCCTTGCACATCAAGCAGTGGAAGAAGTGGGCAGAGGAGTTTGCCGAATAGAGTGTAGAGGATTGGGAACCAGTGCTCTTCTCAGATGAGTCTCAGTTCAATCTCTTTGGCTCAGATGGGAGGCAATGGTGTTGGAGAAGGGTTGGGGAGGAGTTTTTGCTGAGGAATGTCAAGCAGCGGGTCAAGCATGGAGGAGGGAGTTTGATGGTGTGGGGCTGCATCACCTCCCAGGGCATCGGGCGTCTTCATCGCATCAAGGGGAAGATGGATTCCAAGCAGTACTGTCTCATCTTGAAGCAGTCACTCCTAGGAACCCTCAAGGACCATTAAATCCCCCGAGACAGCTTCATCTTCCAACATGATAACAACCCCAACCACACTGCACGCCTTACGAAGGAGTGGTTGCATGAACACAACATCCCTGTTCTCCCCTGGCCCTCGAGCTCTCCTGACATGAACATCATTGAACATGTCTGAGATGAGTTAGACCGCCGTGACTGCCGTCGCAACCCTCTTCCTTGAAACCTCAAGGAGCTATGGGATGCCTTGCAACAGGAGTGGTACGGACTGGAGAAGGACTTCATTGCCAAGCTTTATCATTCACTCCCTGACCGTGTATGGGCCCTTAAAGAGGCAAAAGGCAGACATACACATTACTGAGTTGTTTGTTCATTTTTACCAGTTTTCCAGTATTTTATACCACAGTCATTACCCTTTGTGCACTTACCCACAACCCCAGTCATGTACTTGTTACTTATATAACTCCGGTGTCACTGGGCCAAATTGCATCGTTCTTTTGCTCAGTCGTGCAAAATGGGAAGGCCTATAATGCACAAACAAAGCGAGTACATATGTCTACTATTGACAAAGTTATGGGGAAAATATAGTGCACGGCCCGGGGCGGGCATTATTTTTGTCCGTCACTGTAATGTAGACGCCCCGACTCCGACTCGGACCAGAAGGCCGACGACTCCGAGCTCATCGCCTTTCCTCTTCCCTCCACCGTGAGCATGCTCTCCACTCGAGCCGTTGGACTTGGCGCCGCTGTCAGGCAGGCAGCCCTGAGGCCCCGAAATGGTGAGTCTTTTTGCGTCCTTGTTCATGCGGTCATGAAGCCAACATGGCGTTGCAGCCGCCCTCCGTAATGTGATGCTGAAGCGGTGAGTAAGGGCTGTGAATATGCACCACTCCACGAATTCACTGAACATATGCACGGTACCAGCACCATTCAAACGGAGTCCCTCCCTCCGTCTGCTGCTCAACAAATCCTGAATCAGCAACGTCTCCGCCGCCCCTCTTCCCCCCACTTCACCATCTACCAGCCCCAGCTCACCTGGATTGGGTCGATTGCCAACCGTATGACTGGCGCTGCTCTGAGCGTTTGTGAGTAGCATTCTACTATGCCATGTTGTCCTCCATTGAACTAGTCCCAGTGCTGTACGGCTACGCACTCGCATACCTCGTTGCACCCACCACCTTCGACTCGACACACGTCGTCGAATTCATCGCGGGCCTCCCTGACGCTGTCAAGTATACCGGAAAGGTCCTTCTCGCGGCTCCGTTTGCATTTCACTCATTCAACGGCCTCCGACACTTGGGTTGGGATATGGGGAAGTGTGAGTGCCATACATCCTTGTGTCGTCGCACCATCGCTGAGCTCGCTCCTTTTAAGTCCTGACTCTCAAGGGGGCGTACGCATCCGGATACGCTGTCCTCGGTGCGACGGCTGTTGGAACGGTCGCCCTTGTGATGACGTGAACATTGCAAGCCAAGTGTATGACTGCACCATATCTGTAGCATGTCTCCTGCCCTGCTAATTGGGCGTTGTGATTGGATTGGAATTCTCAGGGGGAAGTGGACGGCCTAATGGATAAGTAGGGATCGTCCGAGAGGATGCGTCGATGGTAGGTATCGTTCTGTATGACCTCCAACTACTGTGAGCGTCGTCGGAGTCGAACCTATGTGAACAGAACAACGTCCCGGGGCCTCTATATCGGCATCTTCCAGACTTATCCCGCGTAATGCAAGGGTAAAGGTGAACAAGCCACTCCGGAGAGCCCCACGGAATCCGGATACTGGTTGCAAAGGCTAACCGGAAATGCGGGCCGAAGAAGTGCAGTAGCTGCCGAGACCCTAGAATGGGGTTGAGATATGTAAAATGCTCTGTGCTACGATGTGTGTGGGCAGCCACCCACAAGTACTGTACATCTTGTCTCCTAACCACTACCATGGCACCGAATAGTGCGTCTCACAGCTGTGCGACATCCCGCTTACTGATCGACACACAGAACATCGCAAGCTCGACATCCCGACCCGCTCGAGTGAGCTGCCTGTGGCTGATACCCACTCCGCACATCGCTGATCGGCTTCTTAGAACTCAAGAAAGATCCCGGCGTTCCTCGTCTCCCTAGTCTGAAGGCGCGAAATGCTGGAAAGCAACATTTGCACCCCGTATGTATATCCTGCTATCCTACTTCACCTTAATAGCTGAATGGGTTGGACTAGCCCCCTCGTCTCGATCCGGATGCGCAGATGGCCTCCGAACCCACCTTGTCCTCCCTCGCTGCTCTTGCCGCTTCTACATCGGGCGTAGACGATGATGCGTATGCGGCGGATCCGTCTTCCTCGCGCAATGCGCCGAAAACCAAAGAACAGCTCCGCCGCCACTACATACGCGCGCTGCACAAAGTGATCGACGAGAGCGACATCATCATTCTCGTACTGGACGCCCGTGACCCGGAGGGCTGCCGGAGTAGGCTGGTGGAGGAGGAGGTTCGTCGGAGAGAGAGTGAGGGGAAGCGGTTAGTTTTCGTCCTGAACAAAGTTGGTGAGTGTCCCACCTTCCGTAATTGTCTCTGTTTCTATGCTCCGAATGCGTCCCTTATTGCATGTTCCTCGCAGATCTTATCCCGCGCGAGAATGCTCAGGCATGGCTACGCTATCTCCGACACACTACCCCAACGCTCCCGTTCAAGTCTGCCGGAAACCACCAGAGGTCCAATCTTTCCTCTTCGACGGCACCTGCACTGCTCCGGCTGCTGAAGGCATACAAACCCACTTCACAAAGCATCACCGTTGGAATCGTCGGATACCCAAACGTCGGCAAAAGTAGTCTCATCAACTCACTTAAGCGGTCAAAGGTATGTCCTGTGTGGTTGTGCGGTCATCACGAGGCTTAAGGGTTCACTATCTTAGGTTTGCGCGGTTGCAGCGCAGCCGGGCCACACCAAGGAGTTGCAGACCGTGCAGCTCGAGCGTGGTCTAAAGATAATTGACTCGCCAGGCGTGGTGTTCGATGACGACGATTTCGACGACGGCAAGAGTAGCCGGAAGAGCAATATCTTACTTCGCAACGTTGTGAAGGTCGAGGATGTCGAAGACCCCGTCGCGCTCGGTATGTCTGACCGGATGTGATCTCCTTGCGGCCAGCTTATTCGCCTTTCATCGAACAGTCGAAGAGATCATCGCACGAACTGACCATGCCGTGCTCAAGAAGCTCTACAACGTCGAAGACTTCACGTCGCCGCTCGAGTTTCTCACCATGGTCGCCCTTATGACCGGCCGGCTTCTCAAGGTACACCTCTTCCCCTCGTATTCGTCTGTCTGAATCAGATCTTGATCCCTCTGATCGCAGGGCGGCACCCCCGACATTCTCGCAGCGGCGCGTCAGATCCTCACGGACTGGAATCACCAGAAAATCCCGTACTTCTCGACCCCGCCTGAACTGCACCCTTCGCTCGTACCATCGACCGTACCCGGGAGCAGCAACCAGGTCGCTCCGGGGGCGGAGACTGTTGGTCAGGCTCAAATCGTCACTGAGTTCTCACAGCCGTTCACACTTGACGGCTTGTTTGGGGCCGCTGATGCTGGCGCGTTTGGCGGCGGCGGCGATGCTGAGATGGCGGAAGCTGAAGACGATGAAGAGGGCGCAGCAGAGTCCATGGACGAGGATGGGTGAGTCTACTTCTTCTACATATGCACGCATCACAGAGAGATGTCGTTGCTGTTGTGACAGATCCTGCTCTCCTACGCACACATGCTAACACCTGACATCTCATTCACAGGAAACAAATGGAGTCTGATGACCTCGCCCCGCGCATTCCGCGCAAACGCTCCCGCTCCCCATCCGTCATCTCCATCAGCACTGTCACCGAATCCTCAAATGTGGAGGCATCGTCCCGGGTGAACGTTACGGTCAACGACAACGCGCGTCCGCCCGCGCCGAAACGCTTGCGCCGCTCGCACGACGTGCCCGACTACCACGCGCCCGTGGACGAGCATGCACGGAAGGCGATGGCGGCCTCGAACCCGCTCAGCCGACGTGTGCTCAAGCGGGAGGCGAAGAAGGCCAGGAGGGCGGCGAACCGAGCCGCGCACTTGCAGGCACCTGGGCGCGCGTTGGGGATGGAGGTGGACGATGATGCGGGCCTGGAGGCGACGTTCATGACTTGAGTGTTAATCTGGGGTTGCGCGTGCTCGATGTCACCATGTAAGATACTCTGTTCCTTGGCATATACAACCACCGCCCTCGTGTACCTAGGATGTTTCAGAGGTAACGTCGCTACAATGACTGGCCCTGTGTCGATCGTCGAGCTCGAAGCAACGGCATCGCAAGCACTCATCATGCGCTTGACTAGGACAGGTCACAGCGTTGTGGTTAAGGACAAGGGGGGCATGAGCATAGGTATCCCGGAGCGTGCGCGTGTGAGTGGAGTTGGAACATCTCAATCACAAGGTGCAGCGGTGTCCTCGAAGGAAAGAATGCTGGTGCGGCCCGGATGGTCGGGAGTAGGGAGGTTGACGCAACGAATTCGATCCGCAGGAGAGTGTCTCCTCGCCCTTGAATTCGCCTCCCGTTTGAGCACTCGGCCGCCTGATTGCCCACCGAGCGTGTTCCGCATTCGTCCACGAGCCCATAGTAGTCGGTATATCTCATGAGCGGAGCAGAATTTTCGGGACGAGCGAGTGCTGTCTTCGACCATGACGGTCACAGCGTTCATACTTGAGTGAGGATGGGATGCTGAGGGCAGAGATGAAGGCGGGAGCATTTGCGCAGGATGCGCGGGGCGAGGTCCAATTCAACGTACAACTCTGCATACATCACTCTACATATCCGTTGTCTTTACTATCACCGTCCCCGAGAAGAGTAGCGAGAAAGTCAGTAACCGACACCGATCAAGTAATCGGCGAGGTTCTCGACAACCGGCGTTGCCTCAGGTGCCTGGGTGGGCGCACCGTACTCCGCAACGAGGACAGCCTGCTTCGTCTTGACGAGTATGCAGCCGTCACCCTAGGATAGGTGGAAGAGATGTGTCCAGAGATCGGTATCGATGTAGAAGAGCATGGAAGGATGGTAACGCACCCCCTTCTTGCCATACACGCTGCGGTCATTTGCCTGAAGGGTGAAGAACTTTTGACCCGCTAGACGGATACCGTTAGCCTGCGTGGTGGTGGCATCTTTGAAGGCGTTGACAATCGCTTTCTGCTCGTCCGCCGAAAGCTGTTGGGCGGAGAGATACCAATCCACGGATGGAGCAGAGGGGAATGTCAGCCGGAACAAGCACGGCTAAGACTATGCGGACGCACCGTATAGCCCGGAGAGGAGGCCCAAACACCACCCGCGAGACCGACGATGGCGGCCTTGTTGATCTTGCCGGTTCCGATGAGGTTGTTGTCAACGTACGCTGGGGTGCAGGTCGACAGATCTGAGTAGGCTATTCGGGTGAACGGACCAAGCGTGCAAGGAGTCACCTTGCCAAGACATTGTATAGATGAAGAGGAGAACGGAGAGGGGAGAACGGGGGAAAACACAGACGAGACGGCGGAGGAGGAAGACGAGAGGCGGAGGTCAGTTATAAGGAGTCGCGAACTCGCAGTCGAGATTAGGTTTGGATAACAGCTGCCAATTACGCATATGGTAGCATAGACGCCCATACAGGACCTTTCCGTTAATACATCGGTAACCTCTAGGTAAGTACAGGCAGTAAGTACTAGTAAGTAGTGCAAGCAGCGCTCTTGTCACTTAAGACAGAGGATTCTCAGGCATCCAACTCCAGGGTATCGATTACAAGGTCCTACAGGTATGGTGAATACAACAGAGGAGTACATACTGCAGCATGACTGCGATCCCGGTGGGGTACAACTATGGTACAAGAGAGACTCTATCCAAGAAGCAATTAATGTCATATCGATCGTCGAAGCCTGGAATGAACTGTGCGCACTGTTCATCGCGTGGCTAGCCTGCTGCAAAGAAGCGCGAGCAGGTTCTCCTATAAAGCAGAGGTCAGCAAAGGCTACTGCCGCCGAACCTTTGTTCTTCCTCACCTTGTCCTCGTTCGAGTCCGTGAACATGCACCACGGGTCGTGCATGTCCTTGATCTCAAATGCGAACGAGTTCGGAATGGACTGCAGCTCTTCATAGCCGTCCTGCCACTCCCTGATGCGCTGAATGCGCGACAGCTGGATCGTCTCAAGAGGCTTCGAATCATCCTGGATGCATGAGGATCAATGAGTAGGTCGACCACGGCTCGAACAGACTCACCTCCGCATCCTTGAACAGCAGCAACGCGTCCTCCCGAAGCTGGAAGTACCGCCGTTTGTACGACAGACAGTCTTCGCTCTGCACGGTGACCCAGCCCGTGAGCAACACCGTCAGTCCCCGCGCGTTCTTCGTCTTCCGCGACTCAAGCCGCGCCGCAAGCGTCCTGCGCTCCCGGTCGACCCGTTCTCGCCACGCCTGCCGCTCCCGCATCTGCGCAAGCCGCTGCTCCTCGAGCTCGTGCCGCATCCGCTGCATCTTCGCCGTCTCCTGCCGCCGCCGCTCGCGGTCCTGCCGCTTGCGCTCGGCGGCGACCATCGACGACAGCGCCTCCGCTTCGCGCTCTATCGCCTCGCGCTTCCGCCGCTCCTCCGCTGCGCGCCGCAGTTCCTGCTCGAGCGCGGCCTTGCGAGCAGCCTCGTCGCGGGCCGCCTCGAGCAGCTGCTGCTCCTTCTCGTACTTGAGCCGGGCCTGGCGCGCCGCCTCCTCGCGCAGGGCCTCCTGCTCTTCTTGCTCCTTGCGCCGGCGGGCCTCCCGGCGGCGGAGCTCGGCTTCTTCGGGCGTGGAGATCGTGGCGGCGCGCCGTTGGGTGGCGGTCATGCGCGCAGCGGCGATGGGGATCCGGGAGGTTGCGCTGCGCGAGTGGGCCGTGCCGGGCTTTGGGGGCACGGTCGGCGACGCGGGTGCGGGTGCGGGCATGACACCCATCTCGTCCGGGACGGGAGGGAGCTTGGAGTAGTCCGGGGGCGGGCGCACCTGGTGCGAGATGACGATCACGCTGTCGCTCTCGGAGATGGGCGACATGACGGCGTAGCGGACGTCGTCCCACTCGCTCCTGTGCGGCTCGTACAGGGAGTAGGTGCGGTCGCGGTGGGGCTCGCCACCGCTCATGTCCTTTGGGGGCGGGGGCGGGGGAGGGAGCGGGGCGGACTTGGGCTCGCGGCGGAACATCTTGTCGCTGAAGTCGGCGGTGATGCCTAGGACGCCGGACGGACGGGGAGAGGTGGGTTGTCTGTTTGTGCTGGTGCTGAGCGGGAGGAGGAATCTGGGATTGAGCTTGGAACGCAGTTTCTTGGCCGACATATTTGCTGATCGAGTGCTTGGAGACAAGGGCAGGTTGTTCGTTGGGTATGTATGCAATTTCGTTTATTATGATGGGGGTAGCGCGAAGCGAGAGAGAAAGAAAGGAAATGTACGGTTGAGAGGTAGGTGGAGGGAGAAAGAGAAAGAGAGCTGCGAGATGGGCGGGGCATGTTACTGTATTGTAGGTAATCGGCATCTGCTGTTGCTACAGAGGGCGGTGCCATTGTTGCCACATCCGCACACTTCCTCTGTTGACCACACAATGCCAGAAGCACAATTACAGGCACATGCGCCGTATCCCCGTCTGTCTATATCGCATTCTTGAGAAGGGGGGCTTGGGGCACGGCGACAACAACAACTTCCGTAGCGACTGTCGTCGGTCCCAGAAACGCGCCCGGGGTACATCGGGCTCGTTTGCCAGAGGGCGATCGAACAGGATCTTCTATCTACTACAGAATGCGAGAAGGTGATACAGACTACACCGACAGTACGACATCATCACACCGGCACCTCCATCGCGGCCCCTTCGCGGGAATGGCAAGCTCAAGCTCACTCGTCCCACTGCACGAGCACGTACTCCTCCCGCCATGTCGTCCCCGCGCCGGGCGTCGTCGCCGCACAGTCCTTCTCGCACGAGAATATCATGCACGTTCCCCACTCCATCCCCCGTCCGGTCGCGTTCTGGCCCTTGAGCGCTTTGAGCACCTCCGCGCGCCGCTCCTCGTCTGTCTGCTTTTTGCCCTGCGCCGCGCCGTTGTCCTGGGATGGCTTGAGCACGTTGATGAGGTTCGGCATCAGCTGGCACTCGAACACCCGCCGTGATTGGCAGTGCGGGCATGGCGGGAGAGACTCGGGCGCGTAGCTGCGTTTCCGCGGAGGCGTCACCATGAAGTCGGGCTTCGTGACGGGCAACGGGGGAGACGGTGGGACGGGGAAGAGTTTATCGAAGGTTTTGTCGCTGGAGAAGGGAAGCGGCGTCCCACCCAGTTCGTACCTACCGTGCGCTGTCGTTAGCTTCGGGCCGAAAATGGGAAGGGAATGTGCGGCGCACCTGAGACATTGCTCGCCCTCGTAGGAGACGCGTTTGCTGAAGCGCTCGAAGGCGTGGTCGACGTCTATCGAGTTCTCGTAGCCTTCCATGGCCCAGCTCCCACCGTCCTTGTCTTTCGCACCCTTGTCGTCGTCCACGTCGACCGCCGCCCCGGCCGGCACCTTCACCTTCGGAGGCGGCGGGAGATACTCGGAGACTGTCGAGAGGTACAGAGGCGAATAAGCGGGGGCGGCTGTCCAGGGCGAATCCTGAAGAGAAGTGGCTTGGAGGGCGGCCGCGAGAGCGTCCTGCTCGTCTTCGTCGCCTTCGCTGTCGGTGCCACTTTCGTCTGACACGTCGTCGGCCCCGGTGGACTGTGTCTTGGATGACGACTCTTCAGGCTCTGGCGAAGCTTCAGGTTCGGGATCTGTGTTGCCAAAGATCTGGGATCCTAGCCCGAACGGGTTTGGTGCAGCGTTCCCGGCGAGCTGGCGGCAGGAAGCGTCAGCCTAGTCTTCCCGAGGAGACGAGGAGCGTGAACAAGAGAGGCAAGTACGCACAGCGAAGGGGTTGCTTTTAGGCTGCGCGTTCTTCGCAGCGGCGTCCGCAGCAGCTTTAGCTCGCAGGGCTTCCTTCTCCTTGCGCTTGGCTTCCTTCTTTTCGAGCTTTTCGGCGTACTTTTTGTTGAAGCGGAGCTCCCGCCATGCCCGGACGCTGCAGGGGACGCGATCAGGGTTAGAGAGATCGGTCGGGGGCAGCGAGAAGCGGGCGGATCGGTGTGGGTGTGTGAAGGACGCACCTCCCTTCCTTGCGCTGACAGGAGGATCGTGCGCAGCCCCAGACGAAGAGGGCTCTGTCATTGGGGCTGTCTTCCATGGGACACCAAACCTGTGCGAGAAGTTCCATGGGCTGGGCGCAATTTTGGCATGTTGCGTGTGCGAGGGGTGGCGGCGGCGGGGACAGGAAAGTCTGCACACGGGTGGGGGCAGGGCACGAAATCGGATAGGACATTGATCAATATACAGAGACTACATGGACAAGCGAAGGGGCATCGTACGGGATGACCACCTAAACGCGATACAGTGGGGTCTGAGAGGTCTGCTGGGGAGTGTAGAGGACCGTCCGGGAGACCAAGCTGGACGGCGGTCTCGACGTCTGCATCGAGCTCATCGTCCGAGTCCGACCAGGCGTCGTCGACGTCAGCGGGAGGCATAGCAAGTGGGTAGCTTGAGGAGTCGGGGAAGCTGGGGAGAGGAGAGGTTAGCTCGGAGGAACGAGGACGGAGGCGAGGAAGAGGGAAGGTCAGAAAAGCATGAATGGTATAGTTTAAGGAATCGTCAAGGACAGTTGCGGCCGAGAAGCTCATTCGCAACATTTCAGACTCGTCATCTAGATGGCTCATCTTGTGAAGAGACAGCAGGGAAGGCGACTCACCGAGGGCTCGGAGGGAGTGAGAGCACAGAGACAAGACGCGAACGGACGCCCACGACAAAATTCAGCGCCGCCTCCTGCCATACCGGAAACAACGGGCCGGACAGCCGGGCGGGCGGCGGGGGAGCCACTCGCCATCGCACGCATCGTCCACAGACACAGGATGGACCAGGAGTAGCAAGCTGGCTCTGGCAACGCAGCAGACATGAAACACCGCGGGGTCTGTACCCGCAGAGTGACGACAACAGCGTGATGCGCCCTCTGCGCAGTGGCAGCATGCCGGCAGCACGCTTCGCGGCGAGAGGGGACTGGACGCTGCCTGACGCTGCGAAGACAGAGTGCAAATCGTGGATCGCATCTAGATAGGCTGCCTGTGCTTGCGCGAACCAGCAACCCCTAGTCCGCTCCCGTGTCGAATCGCGACGTCGCCCCGGAGGTACGCCACCCCACGCGCCTCTCGCTCGAATATCCGTGGCATTCTGGGCACAATCCCTCCTCCTCCGCGCAGCAACAGCCCACACGACGCGCCCACAGCGACGGCAGGCGATAGCCCAGCGGCCGCCCCCTCGTTTTGTCGCCGGAGAGCAGGGCCAGGATCTTGCCGAGCGAAGAAGCCAGCCGGGCTGTCACTCGCCTCCTTTCCCTTCCCTTATATCCTCCTCTCCCGCGCTTCCTCTCTCCGCCTCCTCCTCCATGTCCTCCCAGGACCCCATGCTCTCTCCCCAAGATCTCTCCCCGAAGGACCCCGTCAACGGCGAGAAGAAGCGCAAACGCGGCGCAACTCGTCTATCGTGTGCAGAGTGTCGCAGGTACGTCCGATTCGGCGTCTACGCGTCCCCGTGTCTCTCAAACGCATCCCCGCTCCTCCAACCAAGACTCAAGTTGCGCTGCGATCGCGCTATTCCCTGTGGCTCCTGTGTCAAACGCGGCTGTGCTGCCATCTGTCCCGACGGTGCGTCTCGTCCTCCCTCTCACCCTCCCCTCCGTGACTGATCGGCAGTATCCGCTATCCAGGCTCCCTCACCACCGGCAAGGGCAATCGGTATGTATCTCCCCCTCTGCCGACTCCCTCTCTTACTCTGTTCTTACCTAGCGCACCCAGATTCGTCCTCGCCTCAACACAGGACCTCCACGAAAAGATCAATCAGCTCGCAAACCGCGTCCGCGAACTCGAGGACGCCCTCCGCACTTCACATGCCCTCCACTCTCTCGAGCCCCACCCTCTCCTCTCCGACGACCTCCTCCGAATAAAGGCCCCCATACAACGCGAGAACCTCATCAACACCGGCGCTCCAAATGGTTCCCCCGACGAGCCAGGTGCCGACGTCGTCGACTCATTCGGCTCATTAGCAATCAGTGACACCGGCCGCACCAACTACTTCGGTCAGGCTACCAGCTCTTGGGTCAGTCACTCCCGCTGTCACCTACCATCTCACCTGCTTACCCGCCTTTGACCCGCCTCTCAGTACTTCTTGACGGTCCGTGTGAACATCCCCATTCATGTATCTGTCCACGCTGACAGTTCCTTGGATAGAATGAGGACAACAGGGACGACGACCGTGATCAGCGATCCGCCAACCTCCGCAAACTCCTTTCTCCCGAGGTCCTCTCCCTCAGCGGCCTCTTCCCTATCGCCCCCAGTCTACCACTCACTCTTGACGCGGAGACCATGCGGATAGAGCGGTTGCGCAGTCTCTTCTGGTATCTGCCTCCCGTCGACGAGGCGACCGAGCTGCGAAACATCTACTACCAACACGCTGCGTGGATGTAGGTCTTTTGTGCACCCGTCGTGACGTCCCCAGTCTCTCACGTCTCCTCGGTTCAGGTACAACCCAATCTCCATGGCCCAGTTCAACGAGACTGCCTTCAGCCAGTTCTACAACCCCAACGCCACCCCACAGATGGACGATCCGGTCATGTCGCATCAGCTCGCGCTTATGTTCATGGTCCTCGCCATCGGCAGCCTGATGGACATCGCCCGCCCCGCATACAACATCGAGGCAGAAAAGTACCACCATCTGGCACGAGCCGCCCTCTTCCAGAGCCCCATCTTCGAAGAGCCTACGCTTGCGGCTGTCCAGGCACTGGTACGCTTACATGGACTGAGGACCGTGTGGGAGCACTTACCCCGCATTCCTTACGTGACAGTATCTGATGGCGTTCTACCTCTTCCTGGGCGAACGCCATGGCAGTGGCGTCGGATCCAGGTGGGCGTTCATGGGTCTGGCTGTCAAGTTGGGCGTCAGCGTGAGTACCGTCCTGAGTGCTTCCAGGCCAGTATGCTGACCGTCTTGGATATTTCTTCAGATGGGACTTCGTAAGTTCATACGTTGACCTCCTTCTCGGTCCCCAGTACTAAATCTTTGTGCCAGACCGTGATGCAGGTCGATGGAAAGTTGACCAGGCGGAGATTCAGAGACGCCGCGAGAGCTTCTGGGAACTCTACTCTTACGACCTGTTGCAAGTGCGTTCGCCGTTCACGGGCACGTGTGGAGGAGACTGACCGCCACTTACATCAGTCGTTCACGCTTGGCCGGCCGCCGTCCTTTACACTGGTGCATATCGATTGCAAGAAGCCGTACACAGAGGACCCGAACAACGAGGAGACATGTGAGTACCTCCCATAGGTTAGGCATCCCCTCATACTCACACCCTGCACAGTTCACTGGTGGAAGCATCGCTTCACTTCCGAGTGCATGAACCTGGTGTACGACCAAGCGTTTGGTGCGAAGACACCGACGTACAGCACCGTCCTCCAGCTCGATCGCAAGCTGCGAGGGTTCACCGTCCCCGCATCGCTGCAGATTGCTGGTTTCGGGAACTCAGAGTCGCGGCAAGGCAACTACTACGAGAGCGTTCCTCTAATCCTGCAGCGCCACCTTGTGCTGGCTATCCGGGAGTCGAGTACGTGGCAGTGCGAGTGGATCCTGACTAGCATGCTGATAGCCACGCGTGATAGATCTGCTGTACATGCACCGTGGTTTCTTCGCCAGGGCCATCAGCGACCATCCCAAGGATCCCCTTGGCAGTCCGTATGGAGGCTCGTTCATTGCGGCATATCGCAGCGCCGGCTCTCTGGTCGCTCTCGTCCGCAACATCCACTCACAGCTGAAGGAGCTCACCGAACGAATGTGGTTCTTGTGGACACACTTGTTCTCATGTTCTGTAGGTCAAGCCAGCTCCAGAAGCGTGCCTCATCACTAAAGTCAATCACAGATCATCTTGGGGTCCATCGTGACCCGCTGTCCGTCCATGAGCCTTGCCCCGTCTGCTCTGGTCCAGCTCGACTCTGCCTGCGACTTGTTCTCAAAGACAGCAAAGTTTTTCCACGCTGAGAAGGTCTTGGTACGTACTCCGATCTGTCGGACATTGTTCGCGATGTTGATTGCATCGGGGTCTCTAGGGAATCATGCTCAGGCTGCGGGAGAAGGCCCATGCCAGCCTCTCCGCGTACCGTAACACACCGCCTTCAAGGGCAGGGACGATCTCAGAGCCGACGACACCGGCGGATGACAACGACGAGCTGAGCACACTCGGAGGCAGGACACGACTCGTCGAGCAGAAGGAAAAGTCAATGTCTCCGCAGATCACGGACCGCTCGCCAACGTCGCTGAACCCTATCGTCCCGCTGCCCCTCAAGCAGCCAGAGGAGCAACAAGTGCACCCGTACGTCTTGCAGTACCTGCGTACGTTTGTCCCCTCACCACCGCACGGTTCCTCGGCGATGGGGGCCGGACCAAGTCAAGCGGGGCCGTCGTCGCAGCCAATGCAGAACGGGGCGCAGGTGTCCCCGACGCACTACCACCCCCAGCAACCGCAGACGATGCACAGCTTGCAGCCCATGACGCCGACGTTCGCCCAGCGGAGTACCCGCCGTCTCAGCAGCAGACGCCACAGCAGCAGCTGCCGGGTCTGCAGATGGAGGGTCTGAACCCGATGTTCCCGCAGTACTTCCCTGTGTTTGACTATGGGCACGTGGGCTCTGGCGGCGCAGGCGCGGAGATGTACGCGACGTCGCCGATTTCGATGGAGGGTGACTACTCGGCGGGACGGTCGTACTCGCCGGAGAACACGATGCAGACGGCGTGGCAGACTTTGTTGCGCAGATGGGTATGTGAGCATGCGGAGTCGCGATGGGATGACAAGGAGGGGTCGAGGCGGGGTGAGAGTCGACTCGGATACCACCAGCTTGGAAGCAGCGTATATCGGCCGCTGGCCATGTATTTGTATGTCTCCGTTGTGTCTGCTTAAGGTGCGGTCTCGGGACTGTTTGTCGCGCTTTCGTGATTATATACGTACTGTAGTTCATGTCTAGACGATAAACGTGTAGGACCGCAATCCTCTCAGCCTTGGGCCTCTGAGGCTACGTTTTGTGCTCGTGTCGTGTAGCTATGCATATGTATCAGCCGTATTCGAGTGTTGATTCAACACCAGTGACAGGACGAACTGCGCCGCTGCGGTCGATCGAGAGAGGGCTGTGGCTATTCGTGTCGTAGAATGGAAGCGCCCGCACGGAGCGGTTGTGCCTTGCCGGCTGCTCTTGTCCAGTCTGCCGTCCTTGCATCCCACCACCACCTCCCTGTTCACCCCTGCGCTCCCTTTTGTCCCAAGCTGCGACGCGAATCGTAAAGAGTGCAAGCCGATGGAAGCGTTTGAAGACGAGAACCCATTCGAGAGCGAGCCGGAGCGTCTCCAATCCCCCTCCGATAGCTCGTCCTCGCGGGTCGACATCTCCGGGGTGTCGTCCCCCGAGCTCGTGTCGCAGCCTGCGCGGTTTGCGTCCCCGCCCACGTCGCCCTCGAGGAGGAATACGTTCCCCAGCCCCGGCTCGCACAGGCAGCCCCAGGCGCAGAAGAGCGACTTCTGTTGTACGAGAGATCACTGGTTGCATTCCGGAGAGGATGCCGAGATTCTGGTGCGTCGTTCCTTGCGAGAGGGACCGCACGGGGAGTAGCTGACCTGCTTCTGCGTGTGCGGGTGTAGATCACGGATGCGCTGAAGACCTCGGTGAACTCGTCCTCGCCGTATATCACATACGTCATACGTGCAGGGGTAAGCTCAGACCCTCAGCGAGTATCTCTCCTCCTTGTGCTCACCGCCGCTCGTGGCTCTGGACAGACCGCAGAGGCACACCACAGGTACTCCGAGTTCGAGTCCCTGCGGAGCAACCTCGTCAAGCTGTACCCACGCTCATTATACCCCCGATACCGTCGAAGCAGACAATAGGCGACTATGCGGTCAAGCAGGCGAAGGCGAAGGAGGACGCGGCCATGATCGCGAGGCGAAAGCGCATGCTGCAAACGTTCTTGAACAGGATCGCTCGTCACCCCATCTTGTCGAACGAGCATGTGTTCCACCGGTTCTTGGATGGCGAGGTTTCATGGGTGCGTTCATTCAAAGACCTCGTTTACGTGCACAGCTCTTAAAGGCGCGGGTTGGGATAACAGACAGAGGTGTTGAACTCCCCGCCGATCTCGCTGCTGCCCAAGAACATCCTCAAGGCACCATCACATAACCCCACAGACCAACAAGCGGCTATGGCGTACGCTGCGCTTCCGAATCCGTCCGCGGCACACCCGCTGCGGAGGCCGGATCAGCGATTCTTGGACTCGGAGGTGTTCACGAACAAGTTCGCGGCACATCTGGGCGGACCCATGGAGAAGGTGACGAGGAGGACAATGAAGCGGTGGTCGGAATTTGCACAGGACTACTCGGAGCTTGGAGCGACGCTCAATGGGTTCAGTCTGAACGAGACTGGGCAGCTTTCGACGGCGGTCGAGAAGACTGGGCAGGCCGTGGATGCGACGTACATGTCTACGACGAAACTGGTTCGTTTCATTGCTCTGCACGCATATGGAAAACATATGTTGACAACACCCTTCTGCAGCTACAGGAATTTGAACAGAACTGGGCAGAGCCGCTCCACGAGTACACGCAGTTTGCGTCCATCATCAAGAAGCTCCTGCAGTACCGGCACCAGAAGCATGTCCAGTACGAGATGACGCAGGAGGCGTTGGAGGCGAAGCGGGAGCAGCTCGAGGATCTGGAGAAAGCTGAGCGGGAGGCGAGGAGACTGGAGGAGGCGCTGAGTCAGGGCCGCCCCAGCACCTTGCGGACTTCGCCTTCGCAGCAAGGGGAGGAGGGCGAAGGCGAGCATCAACAAGCCGGTGATGAGAACAAGGCGCGCCGGCAGGAAGAATCGGCCTACCTCCCGCCGCACCCTGGGCCTAACCCTGTGAGACGGCGGGCGCCGGGGATGGGCTTGTTGAGCGCGCTGAGCTACACACTGCACGGGATGATGGACGTGGACCCGGAGACGGCGCGTCGGAACACGATCACGAAGACGAGGGAGACGATCTCTCAGGTAAGCACAAGGGTGTGTGCCGTGCAGCTTGAGCGGGAGCTGACGACTGCGCGCGGCAGTTGGAGGATGCGCTGCATTTGTCAGCACAAGACCTCAAGTACTCGAGCTCGACGATCCAGGCGGACTTGGACCGGTTCCAGCGACAGAAGGTTGCAGACTTGCGCGAGATGGCGATCAGCATGGCGAGGAGCCATCGGGACTGGTGCAAGCAGGTGGGAGCGGCTTCGATGCTACTCTGTGCGACGTTCGTTAATGTCTATCGTGCAGAACCTGGAAGCTTGGGAGGAGGCGAAGGTTGAGATAGCGAAGATTCCAGACCATCCGAACCGCGCGCCGGAGGAGACGACGAATGGGGCGGCGGTGCATGGAAGGCGGGACTCGATGGCTACAATCAACGGCCAATGAGGGCGCCTGGAGCGGGCTTGGGTTGTTCACGACGCGTTCACGATGCTTTCTCGGAAGTCTGTGTAATGATATATACTCGGAGTACCAGTACCGTACAGGGTGTGGTTATTGGGCCAGGGATTGCCGAGTGCGACGGAAGCAAATATCAAGCGGGGCACGCTGGCGGAGAATAAGGCATGCGGGGCCCTGTGCAAGGGGACAACCATAAGAGGCGGGTGAGAGAGACTCAGACTCGCGCCAGGGCGGCCTGCGTCTCACCGCACTCTCCTTCGTCCCTCATGCACCGCGACCCATCGCGCCCGCCCTCGCCCGAGTCTGTCTCCGCTGCTGCGTGCTAGCTCCCCGACATCCGCCCCGCACACCGCCATGGCTGCCACCCTCGGCCCACCCTCGATCGCCCTCCTCCGGCCCACGTCCTCTCTCAGCAATCTCTCCGACTCCGTGGCTCTCCATAGCGACCATGACCATTCCGGACAGCCCCGCTTTCCTCATACCCGTGCCCAGCTCGCTGCCATCGCACGGCTCTACAAGCCAGACGCGTTCACCGGCGATGCCGAGGGCGACCAGAACAGCATCAGCTCGTCCCTCGTCGCTCGTGTCGTCGGCCTCCTCGACGGCGAGCGCGAGGATGAGCTCAAGATGCTCCTCAAGGACATGTTCGGCCCCATGAGCGAAGACGAGGTGCGCCCGGTCTCTGTCGTGTCGCGCTGACGCAGCTGACGCGGTCGGACACGTAGCTCGAGCAGCACGTCCTCGACCTCATGCACAAGCATAGAGATGACATAGACAACGTTCCTTTCCTCTTCCTTACCCCGACTCGCCGTCCCATCTCTCGTCCTTCTTCTCGTGCTTCGACCCATTCTGCTCGTTTGATTCCCAACCGTCCCGATACTCCCAACTCTGCCCCCAGTTCCCCGCTTGCTATGATCTTCCGTCGGCCGCACACCCCGCTCATGTCCCCGCTGGGATCCCAGACTCAGCCTTCTTCATACATGTCCGCTCGCAGCGAGTCTCCGAACATATCTCCCATAATCACGCACGCCCAGTTCGCCGTCAGTCTCCCGTCCTCCCCCATGTCGTCCCCCCGGCTGCTCAACGCCAAGGCTTCCGAGTTCAGACCCATTCCCCGCCCTCTCTCCGCCGCTTCGTCGAACCCCGGATCATTGGCAGCGCTTCGCGCAGACACACCGTCGCCGGACATGTGGGCTCCCCCGTCTCGGCCGACATCCAAGCTCGCCATCGCAGCCCCGTTGACACCGGATAGCTCCCTTCTACCCAGGTCTGGGACCCCCACATCATCCTTGCGCTCTTCTATGCGGCCGGACGACGATGACGACGATCCGTTTGACCCGTTCGCCGCTCGTGTTTTGCCCCGGTCTTTCCATCCCAGCACCTCCGACGATCTCCTGTGGGGACATTCGCCGATCTCGAGCTCTTCTCTGTCCGCCGATGACTCCCCATTCCCGCAAGTCTTTGGCAGCATGGATCACAACGGGCACACACTGCAGTCGCATGCGGCGCAGAATCAGGACGAGGACATGGATCCTGAGGTCGCGGCCATGCTGACGGACGGTATGACGCCGTTTGACGTCCTCAGCTCGGTCTTCGGTGCTTCGCTTGCACCCTCGGAGCTAGAGGAAGCGTTGGCGGCGAATGGATATGACTTCGAGCGTGCTATGACTTGGCTCGTTGATCGGTCGATGACGAACCATCCGACGCCGTCGCAGCCCCGAATCCAGTCTGTGGGGAACAGAGTCTCGCTGGTTCAGCGGGACGGCCATGGCGTTCGTGGCGGCAGAGCCTCCTTCCATGGCCCGCAGGGACGCAACGGCGGCCGTTTCGTGAACGGTCGCCCTGCTCAAGGTGGAAATCGCGTGTGTAGGTACTTCCTCGCTGGGGAGTGCTTGCGGGCCGACTGTCGATTCAGGTGGGCGCCCTAGTCATTTCTGGTGGATGCAGTATGATTGACTGGATGATAGCCATGATTTGGAGCGAGCGCTCTGTCGCTTCTGGCTCCGTGGTACCTGTGCCAAGGGAGAGAACTGCGAGTTTTTGCACCATCTTCCGCAAGAGGTAGACGTTTCCGGCCTGAACCACGCCATGTCGCGTGTCGATATACACAACGGCCCCAAGAGCACAAGCAGAGCGCGTCCCTGGATGAGTTCCCGACCCTAAATCATGCAACCGCTTCTGGGCGAGACAACAGCTCTAGGAGAGGAGGATATAGTTATGGTCGGGGAGACGGCCAGAGCTACGACCCCAGTCGCACACGCTTCGCTGCTGCCGTCAAGAAGCAACCTCCCGCGAACGCGCAGCAGCTTCCGAAAGACCCGGCCACGTTGGCTGCCCGCAGGGAAGCCATGGGCTCGTCCGCGGAGCCACTGCATCCTAATACCGCTATAATTGCACCGAAGCCGTCGCCACGACTGAAGCTCCACGCTCCGACGCTCCTACCTACCCTCGCTACTGGCGAGTCAGTCAATAAGCTCTACATGGCGTACCGTCAAAGGTGCGACTGTTTCGCCATTGAGGTTGAGTTAGGGGGATGCTGACTCCGAACAGGGCTCTTCGACTCGGCGCGGCCCGCAATGCATGCTGTCTCGTGCTGCAGATGCGTGGAGGCGCGGGGACGGCGCCGCTGCTAAGCGTTTCAGTCGTGAAGGGCATGACCTGAACGCCAAAATGGCAGCGGAGATGGTCGAGGCCGCAGGGAAACTTGTGCGGGAGCGTGCGAGGCTAGCCGAGCAGGCCGTTCGTGCGCGTGATGCCAGCTGGTCGGATGACCCAGGCGACAGAACTGCTCGTGGACGCATTTGCGGGGCGGGGTTGGGTGTGTGCCTGGGTATAGCTAGCCAGTCGAGCAGTGGGGACTCGAAGTTGACACCGGAAGAGCGCACGGAGTCGCTGCTAGACTTGCACGGCTTGCATGCCGCCGAGGCCACCGAGGTGTTGGAGGAGTTCTTGCTCGCGGTACGTCTTCCACTTTCCTGCGGCGATGTCCACAGGCTGACCTTCTGTCTTGCAGCTCGAGCGTGAGCACTTCTATGGTTTGGGTGAGTGCCGTGTTATTCGCCACTGCGTGACTATGCTAACCACGCTGTAGCGTATATTGTCGTCGGAGAAGAAAAGCACACGGGCACTCAGGATCCCGCGCGCGGCGCATCAAGGGCGCGGCTTGCGACGGGAGTTCGTGAGTGGCTGCACATGTGGGGATACCCCTGGAGCGAGCGCGACGGCGTGATCTGCGTTGATCCTCTCACACACCAGTGAGGCCTCATGGGACGTTGAGACTTGATAAGTACAAAGGTCATATGAAAGCGAAAGAAAGGAGGTGCAGGATGTATACTATTACTATGCTGGAAGTCATGTTGGATTGAGGATTGGATATGTATGCGCTATAGACTATACGCTGCTATTGTTTGTGGATCCATGGTATATCCAGGCGTGCGGCCGCATTGTCGGTGATGAGAGCAACGCTGGACCCGACGGTCATGATCTCCCCGTAGCTATAGGCCGGTATCTTCACAACCACTCATCGCTGCGCTGCGTCTCGGCTGCACCGTCTCTGTCCGTCTGTCACAGCCTCGCGGACCCGACCTGTGTCCCGACGCCAGTTCGCTCCAGTTCTGGTTTCAACTTTGACGACTACTCACGACTATTGTCCACGTCTCTCTCCCACCACAATCATGTCCGCCACCCACGTCGACGTCGACGAACCGCAGATCATCCTCATGTCCGACTCGAACCGCCCGACGTCCATCGACCTTTCTCTCGAGCTTGAACGCGAGCTCGAGGCAGAGTCTCTGCCCAACTCGCCAAATCCCCGACGCCCACAGTCGCTCGATACCAATGTCCTCGCCTCGATTGTTACCCAGCTTCGTCTGTCTTTGGCAGAGACGACGAAGGAACGCGATACCCTTGCAGAGAAGCTCAACGAGGCCCAAACACGAGAAGAGGGCATGCGCGAGACCCTCGAGCATGTCACCGAGAAGTGCATACGCATGGAGAACGACCTCGAGCTCGCTGCGAACCAGCGCAAGGAAGATGAGGAGACCATCGCGATGCTCAGGAGCAAGGTTGAGGAAAGCAGGTGCGTCCCCGTTTCCCTTCAGATTTGCCCTCTCCCCCGAGATTGATGTGTGTGTCCGCCGTGTTCGCTGACCGCCGCGATCATCTTCCCACTTCCCAGACGCGCCCTGATGAGGCTGCAGACGGAGAAGCGCATGAGCGTCGCCTCCAACCTCTCCCTCGACCTCTCCCGGCCTCCCCCCGCACATGGATCCCTCAGCGGTCCTCCGTCGTCCAAGCGTGCGTCCTTCGCGCCGCTCACTGGTTCGTCCGCCGGCCGCATGGGTCACCGCAGGATCTCATCCGTCTCCGACTCTGGCTATCTACTCTCTCCCCCCGCACACGGCGAGCCCACATCCTGGCCACCGCCGTCGCCCAGGTCGCAGCACATCCTGGAAGACCCCGAGGCCACTCCTACCGTCGCCCCCTCGCACAATCGCCGTGTCTCGCTGCTGTTTGGGCGTGGCGCCGCGCCGCAGTTCGAACCGCCTCAGAGCCAGAGCGACGTGGAGCTGGAACTGCTCCGCAAGCAGCTCCGCACGGTGCAGAGCCAGCTTGACGACACGAAGCGCGACCTCGTCGAAATACAGGAGGCTCACGAGGCGTCGGAACTCTGCGTGCGCGCTCTTCGGACGTTCATCTCGGAGAACAACGTCGGGGTGCCGTCGGCCATTAAGACGAAGAACGGGACCCCTGCTCCCCCGACGCCCTCCCACACGAAACAGCCAAGCACTGCGTCCTCGCGCTGGGGCTTCAGGCTGTGGACGACCGCGGAGGGCGAACCGAACAAGGGTGATACACCCACGTCTACGCCAACGTCCACCTTACCCCCTGACCCAGGGTCAGCGGTCTCGACGCCCAGTCAGAATGCGGCTCCACGCAAGTTTGGCGGGTTCTTCAGCGCGCGAACGAGCACGTCGTCGAGTGCGTCTGCGCGTCCGCAGTACGATCCCGCGCACCAGGAGCCGATGTTCAACGGCTCTGACACGTCTTCACTGGCGGATTCCACTGGTCCAGTCAGCCCGGTCAACGAGCTGCCGCGGAGCTCCATCGGGGAACTGGGCGAGAAGGAAGGGATACCCAGCGAGGGTGAGATCATCATCACACCACTCGAACATACACCTCAGATCCCCGCAGCGATTGCATAGACTCGGCGTTCTGTTTTCGACTAGCACATGAATTTGCATTGAACGGTTCTGGATGGATCTCTGTCTCTTTTGTCCCATGTTACGCAATGTACAGTATAATTGATCGATACGAAGAATACCATAGGTACACACGCAGGCGAGAGCTTGCGCATGTACAATACATGAAGAGCCAGATGGGCAGAAGTATGGTATAATGAGAACTGAAGAGCTAACGACAGGCGGGATGTGGACGTGCGATACTAACTATCCCGGAGATGCATCTGACATGGTGAGCTACCCGGAGGACACGCATACCATCCGCATCCTGCGGGATAGCGTCGTCGCGATCCTCGAAGAGGACATTGTACACCACATCCCCGATCGCTTCGTCAGATACAACTCGACCTGCCGGACACCACTGTCTGGAGTCTTCTCCTGGTGCGTGAAGGTCATATTTTGAGCATGCGAAGGGGATCCGTCAGAAGCTCTTCGGCAAAACTTGAGGTGATAGGCTCCATCGACGTAGAACTGGAAGGAATCCGTGAAGGTGGTAGACTGGAGGTTCCTAAGCAAGGTTCACACTAAGGCAGGTTCTTGCTTGCTCAGTTCACATAAATGCAAACATCATGCCTGGTTCGCCTAGGTGATAGACACGTCAGAGCAGCACGGACATGTGATGCGACCAGGCCTGCACTCTTATCTCCAGGTCACGACGTCCGTCAAAGGTCGGTTGAGCTTGTGCTGGTTGAACATCACAAGGCCAGAGACTGCGGCGTGGAAACGAAGGACGCGTCTGAAGCTGCGTTGAAGATCAGGTCCATCGGACCGAGGGTTACAGGGAGGGCACGACTTACTGTTCAGTCGTCTGAAGTGGATTGGTCAACACGTCATTGACTGCCTTGAGAAAGACATCGGGGTCGTCCGTAGGTCCGACGAAGGGGGACAACCCCTCTGGACGTCGCGATTCTGGTACAGCTCCGCTATGGCCTTGTCGCGCAGTGGGGTCTGCAGCGAGAAACTCGGTTTCTGCGGCGTGAACGATGGAGTACCTACTGCATGTAGCCTTTTGCTGAGCCAACTGCTCAATGTCGACGCCAGGGTCCTTCTGTTTGCGCGTCGACCTCGATGAAGGCACAGTGAGACATGCAGAAGACAGCAGGCTCCGCAAATTCCGAGTCGGCGAGGGTCGGCGAGTGAGAGACGGCGGATTGGAGATCGGGGAGGACTCGGCCGCGGACGTCGCGGGCGCCTGAGGGGAGTGATGTCGTCGGAGCTGCTGCAGTGCCAGCTTGCCGTTCACCACATCCTCCTCCCCCTCCTCCTCCCGTATATTCCTCTAATACCATGCTCTCCAGGCGTATCCTCCTCATTGCGCGCGGGCGTGCTCTCCGCGCCGATGCTGCCCTGCTTTCCAGGGCGGGGTACGTGTCCTCGTTCTCGCGCGCGAGTCCGCCCGCTAATCTGTTTCTGCAGCAAACTCGCCGCTGCCCATTCACAGCGGGCGACGTTCCACTGTACTCACCTTCTCCAAGGTGTGCTCAAAGACTACGCATAGCGAACCTCTCTGCTAACCCACTCTGTCATTTGTAGCCGAGACTGTCAAGGTTCCCCAGATGGCCGAGTCCATCTCCGAGGGCACGCTCAAGTCATGGCTGAAGCAGCCCGGCGACACTGTACAGGCAGACGAGGAGGTCGCGACGATTGAAACCGACAAGGTCCGTTATCGCTGGACTCGTATTCTATAACCTACCTCACGACGCGTACCGCGTTGCCCCGTCCCCCAGATCGACGTCTCCGTAAACGCTCCCTCCGCGGGCCGCATCACCGAGCTCCTCGCAAGCGAGGAGGACACGGTGACTGTCGGCCAGGATCTCTTCCGTTTCGAACCGGGCGCTGTCGACGAAGCCGCGCCGAAGGAGGAGAAGGCTCCAGAAGAGAGCAAAGAGACGAAAGAGAACCGGCCGAGCGATGCGCAACTCGAGCAGACGCCTCCTCCTCCCTCTCCCGCACCCGAAGAAGTCCGCAAGAAGGACACTGCCGGCGTCCAGGAGGGTACGGAGAAGAAGGAGCTGAAGGAGAGTTCCAAACCCGCCCCCGCCCCTCCCAAGGAGAAGCCCGCGAAGGAGGAGCCTGCGCCCGCCCCCCGCGTTGCCGGCAGCCGTACTGAGACCCGCGTCAAGATGAGCCGCATGCGTCAGCGCATCGCGGAGCGGCTCAAGGAGTCTCAGAACGCCGCGGCTTCGCTCACGACGTTCAACGAGATCGATATGTCCAGCGTGATGGAGCTGCGTAAGAAGTACAAGGACGATGTGCTGAAGGAGCACGGCGTGAAGCTTGGCTTCATGAGCGCGTTCGCCAAGGCATGCTGTCTCGCTCTCAAGGAGATCCCCGCGGCGAATGCGTCAATCGAGGGCGACGAGATCGTGTATCGCGACTACGTCGACCTCAGCGTTGCTGTCGCGACCCCCAAGGGTCTCGTCACGCCTGTTGTGCGAAACGCGGAGACGATGAACTTTGTGGAGATTGAGAAGGAGATTGCTGCCCTCGGCAAGAAGGTGCGTTTTCCGCGATCGTGACTTGCTCACGAGTTTGCTTACTCGTCGTGTCAGGCACGCGATGGCAAGCTCACGCTGGAGGATATGGCTGGTGGCACGTTCACCATGTGCGTACGTCTGCATACCTGGGGTGTGACCGTACTGACCCGCTACTAGCTCGAACGGCGGAGTGTTTGGCTCGCTATACGGGACGCCGATCATCAACCTGCCGCAGGCTGCAGTACTTGGTATGCATGCCATCAAGGAGCGCCCCGTCGTTGTCGACGGCCAGATTGTGGTCCGGCCGATCATGGTTGTCGCGCTCACGTACGACCACCGTCTGCTCGATGGTCGGGAAGCGGTCACGTTCCTCGGTAAGTTTGCAGTCTTCAGTCTCGCGTATGGTTTGTGTTGCTGAACTGTTGCCATAGTTAAGGTCCGGGACTACCTGGAGGACCCAAGGAAAATGCTGCTTGCTGCATGAGAGTGGGACAGGGATAAGAGTAGGACGCACTGGACCGTTGTTTGACGTAGAGTATGATGCATCATGTTCTTGCTTGCCTCCCGGTGGCTGCGGTTCCGAGAGGCGCATCTCGAGTACACACGCTTTGTTCCCGCCACGTAGTCTACATAGTGTTTTCCATCAGGTATCTATCATACTATAGCCCCAATGTGAGCTCAACTATTTAACTGCTCCGTTCAGGCCCGCAGAGCGTGAGAAGCGGAGGCCGGGTACGGAAAGGGGACGGGGCGAGGGTCGGAGAGTCGTCGCAGCCACGGCAGCGGCACAGTCAGCGTCGCCCGCGCAATTGCCTCAGCCTCCTCCGGTCATCCACGACCTCTCCGACCCCGACAAACCCCCTTCCACTGCAGCGCTGGCGCTTTCTAATCACTATCCTTTATTTATTCCCCTCTGCACCCCTTCCCATGCCTCCCAAGACTCCCATAACCCCCGTCATGGCGGGCCTGTCGGCCGCGCTCAATCTCCTCCGCACGCCCCGTACGCCGTCCTTCGGCCACGTCGAACTTCCGTTGAAAGAAGACGAGCCACTCGTGTCTGGAGATGGGTTGGCGTCCGAGAAGTGCGAGTTGCGGATAGAGGGCATGACCTGCGGAGCCTGCGTAGAGGTGTGTATCATCCCTTTCCGAGTCCGAGTGCGTGCTGAGCGGAGGACAGTCGATCGAAGGCATGCTTCGCTCGCAACCTGGAATACATTCCATCAAGGTTGCTCTGCTCGCGGAACGCGGCGTCGTCGAGTATGACCCCGCAACTTGGGATCCGGACAAGATCATCAGCGTAAGTGGCCGGCACTTGCCCTCACTGACCCCTTCCTTCCTCAAACCGCAATACCGATACTCACTGACTCGTGTCCTTGTAGGAAATATCCGACATTGGATTCGATGCCACTCTCATACCCCCCACTCGCTCCGACACCATATCTCTCCGCATCTATGGCATGACCTGTTCTGCCTGCACCTCGACTGTCGAGAAGGAGCTCGGCGCCGTGCCGGGGGTTACCAGTGTTTCCGTCTCGTTGACCACCGAGTTATGTCAGGTCACCTTCGACAGGACCATGGTCGGTCCCCGCGAGCTTGTCGAGCGGATAGAGGACATGGGTTTCGACGCCATGGTGTCTGACCAGGAGGACTCCACCCAGCTGCGTTCCCTCGCCCGCACCAAAGAGATACAGGAATGGTGGACACGCTTCAAGTGGAGTCTCATCTTTGCCATCCCCGTCTTCTTCATAACCATGGTCGCCGAGAGGATTCCCTTCCTCAAGCCTATCGTCGAGCACCAAATATGCCGCGGTGTCTACGTTGGCGACCTTCTCGCCCTCTTCTTGACCACCCCCGCAATGTTCTGGGTCGGGCAGCGGTTCTTCAAGAACGCGTACAAGTCACTCAAGCACGGCAGCGCAACCATGGACGTGCTCATCTCGCTTGGTTCCTCCGCCGCCTACTTGTACTCCCTCGGCGCCATGTGCTTCATGGCTGCCAATCCGAATCTCGAGTACCATCCTATGGTCTTCTTCGACACCAGCACCATGCTCATCATGTTCGTTTCGCTCGGACGTTACCTCGAGAACCGCGCCAAGGGCAAGACTAGCGCTGCGCTGACCGATCTCATGGCCCTTGCCCCTTCCATGGCCACCATCTACACTGACGCACCCGCCTGCACCCAGGAGAAGAAGATTCCCACCGAGCTCCTCCAGGTCGGCGACACGGTCAAGCTCGTGCCCGGTGAGAAGATCCCTGCGGATGGCACGGTCCTGCGCGGAACCTCGACCGTCGACGAGAGCGCCGTCACTGGCGAACCTTTGCCTGTCTTGAAGCAGATAGGTGATAGCGTCATTGGCGGTACCCTCAACGGCCTCGGTACGTTCGACATGACCGTCACCCGAGCGGGCAAGGACACCGCTTTGGCGCAGATCGTGAAACTCGTCGAGGAGGCACAGACCTCCAAGGCGCCTATCCAGGCGTTCACCGACAAGGTGGCAGGGTACTTCGTGCCTACCGTGATATCGCTCTCGCTTTTCACGTTCATCGCGTGGATGATCATCTCTCATGCCGTCAGCGACAACGACCTCCCTGCGCTCTTCCACCGTCATGGCGCATCCAAGCTGGCCATCTGCCTCCAGCTTTGCATCTCCGTCGTTGTGGTCGCGTGTCCGTGTGCCCTCGGTCTCAGCACGCCGACGGCCATCATGGTGGGCACCGGTATGGGGGCGAAGAACGGGATTCTTATCAAGGGTGGACGGGCGTTGGAGGCGAGCAGGTTCATCAAACGCATAGTCCTCGACAAGACTGGCACCGTCACTGAGGGCAGGCTCACCGTTGCGGCGACTATTTGGGCTCCTTCCAGTGATCACGGCGACCTGCTCTCAGGATTGGGTTCGTTGGATGATGCGCCCTTGACGACAAAGGTTCTCGGCACCATCACTCGTGCGGACGTCGTCGCGATGGTCGCGGCCACCGAAGCACGGTCGGAGCATCCGCTTGCCAAAGCGGTCGCGGTGTACGGCAAGGACCTGTTGAGCAAGTCAGTGGTTGCGATCCCCGAGGTGACGATCGGCGCCTTCGAGAGTGTTACCGGAGCCGGAGTCAAGGCTACGATCAGTCTCCCCGCTGGGAAGGGCCAGTGCATCCTCTACGTCGGCAATGCGCGCTTTGTCCTCCAATCTGCAGACGCTCAGCTCCCTTCGGCGCTGGCAGCGTTTGTTTCGCAGGAGGAAGTGCTGGGCAGGACATCCATCTTCGTGTCCATAGTGGACTCCTCCGATAAGCCCGTGCCTGTGCTCGCCATTGCGCTCGCGGATGCGCCACGGCCCTCGTCTGCGATCGCCATCAGGGCTTTGCAAGACATGGGCATTGAGGTGAACATGATGACCGGCGATGCAAAGGGTACCGCTCTTGCGGTTGCGAAGCAGGTCGGGATTCAGCCCGAGCATGTCTGGGCAAATATGAGTCCCAAGGGGAAGGCGTCCGTCGTGACCGAGCTGATGGAGAAGTACGGCGGTGGTGTAGCTATGGTATGTCTCTTTTACTCCATCCGCGAACGCCTACTGACTGTTTTACTGAAAGGTTGGAGACGGCATCAACGACTCCCCGTCACTCGTGGCCGCATCGGTTGGCATCGCGCTCTCGTCTGGTACCTCAGTCGCGATCGAAGCCGCAGACATCGTCCTCATGCGCTCGGATCTTCTCGACGTCGTGGCCGCCCTCCACCTCTCGCGGGCCATCTTCGGCACCATCCGCCGGAATCTCGTCTGGGCATGTTTGTACAACGTCCTCGGCATTCCTCTCGCTATGGGCCTATTCTTACCCCTCGGCGTGAGCCTTCCACCCATGGGCGCTGCAGCCGCGATGGCGTTCTCGTCTGTGAGCGTTGTCACGAGCTCGCTGCTGCTCAAGTGGTGGGTCCGACCGGAGTCGAGTCTGATGCCCGGGGAGGTCCTGCATCGCGAGACCATCTTCGACAGCGCACGGGCTACGTTTGGGGAAGCATGGGAAGGGTTGAAGGGATTGGTACGAGGAAGGAGAGACGCTTCCGGATACAGCCAGCTCCCTGTAGAGATGAGCGAGTCTGTATAATCGAGATACTTACATCGGGTTGTGGATTGCGCTCGGACCAACCATTCGTTCGGCATCTTGTTTACGCATTTGTTATCGTCTGTTGCTATCTTGCTGTACATATGTACTTCACGCTACGATGTGGCTAGCGCTCTAATTTATCATCACAGTCTTATGGGATTTCCCGCTGTCTAGATCTGATCTAACTAAAGTACCAGTGCTTGCAGCATCTTCGGGTTTGCTCCTAGTTGGAAACTCTGGAACTCTGCTGTTGGTGACTTGACACATGCCCAGGTTTCTCAAGCTATCCTACAATATGGGATGCTATATCTCCGGGCAAACTTAGGTCATACAAGCTGGTAGATTGTAGGTAGGTGTGATCTCATACCCATCCATCCTCAGAAGTTGAACCCCACCACCACACTTACTTGGACATCTGGGGCATTTCCCCCCTACCCTCCTACCTCCCCGTTTTTGGGAATGATCACGGTAGCAGCTTTGATTGACACTTGCTAACCTGCTTGTTATGGTGAACATTAATCTCAGTGAACAGTCCTCCTTGGCCCACTCATTGCACTCAATTACAGTCGACACCCTCTTACATCAGCGAATCGAACACTAGTCGATAGGGGTGTATCGACTTTTGTATGGATCTACCGAGTCGTTATTAAATTGTCGAGGGGCGATGGCTTATTATAGATGGCCATATTGGTCTATAGAGGTCTATAGTGCGGCACTCACTCAGTGGTAGACACCTATAGATTCTGGCGAACAGCCCGATAGACGGCTATAGAGAAACGTGGGCACCATGACATGGGTCTATAGACCCAGTTAAAATTGGCCGGTTCAGCTCTGGTTCAGCTTGGCCGCTCAGGCCAATATGAAGCAATCGAACCATTGGACAGATGAACCGAACCAATAACTGATATTGAATGCGACTATTACTAGTACTACTACACTTACATAGTCATATTGCCCAGTCAAGACTCAGTACTCCTCTGCTAGTAAGTATGCCTCGACCCACACCCACTCGCTGTCTTATGTACTAGCAGTGTGGATGGCGCAGCATAAGACAATGCAGTATTTACGATGTCCGGATTATTTTTGCATGGATTCTTACCGTCGCCGCATCTAGTGCTGCAGGGTCGGGTCCCATGACCGGAAAATGACTGGAACCTGACCCAACCTAAGCAGAAATGACTGGACCATAACCACAAAGGTAGCAGTCAGGTCGCCAGTCAGGTCATGGTCATGATTTTTGAACCAATATCTATGACTGGACACGACTGATGATGACCACTCATGACCAGTCTTTTTTTGTCCTATCAATGACCTGGTTATAGGTGCCTTTGACTGGTAATGACCGGTCATAACCAGTTAAAATCAGTCCCGGCTAAGCTATACCAGGTGAGAGCACATATATTGTATAGCCCTTTGGACTTTAAGTCATCAAGATGATCATTTAGAAAGTATCTTAGGCTTGTATAAGGCTATTCACCTCTTGATCATGACTTCTCCAACCTTCTTGGGTAGTTATGACTGGTCTTAACTGGTTATAACTGATCATCAGTTTTGACCGGTCAGAACTGTAACTTGACTGCAGTTAGGTCAGGTCGTACCGCTGTACTACTTCCAGTCCAGTCATAAGACTGAAGGACCGGTTATGTCCAGTCAGAAGACTGAAGGACCGGTTATGTCCAGTCATAAGACTGAAGGACCGGTTATGTCCAGTCGTAGGTCGGGTCATGGCTCTGGATGGCCAATAACCTGACCCGGCCCAACCCTGCAGCACTAATTGAACCGGAGTCCCGACCTCTCAGCTTGCCTGTGGACTTCGAGAAGAAGATCAACGCAATGGTTAACGACACCGTTCTCACGCGTGTGTCTCAAGTCGCCATGTCTAACTTGATGGTGAGACAATTGATCATTCTGTGGGAGCACGTCAACTGATGACGGTGACATATGTAGAACAAAGCTGGAATTCACGCCCACTGGATGAACGCACCCGATGTCAAGCTCACCCAGGAGGTCCTCTATGAATGCGCAAAGACGTCGTTCTATGGATTTCGCTTGGAATCCAAAAGACAGAATGATGCAGAGGTTGACAAGCGATGCAAGAAGAACGCACATGGAAGTACTTGGGCGCTGCACTGTTGCCATTCACGTATTATCTTGATCCATGGCCTCACGCACATGCTAATCAGGCGTTGATGTTATCAGAAGGCGAAGCAACTCGCCAAGGTCGCCGTTATCTGCCCGAACTGTCCGCCTGTGTGCTGCCATGAATACAATGACATTGCAGACATAAACAGGGTACGTACCTGCACATTTGAGCTATCTACGCTCTGCGTGAGATGCTTCAAAGATATTGCGTTCTGCAGCATGGTCAGTGGACGTGTGCACACACAATCCAAGCCACTGTAATGGCGAACGCACCCTATCAAATGTGATGGTGAGCCATACATCGTGTTTGGTTATGTTGCACACCCCTCATCCGAGCTGGCACTGAATAGCGTCAATTGGGATAAGGGTAGGTGGTGTGGTGGGAGCCCCAGCATTGGCAAATTTGCAGAGTACCCAGGGACGGATCTCCAGTTCTGGGCTGGGGGGATGGATAATCGGGTCAATACAGTGCCAATGACAACATACGAGACAGACGTACTAATCATGCCAGGGAGTATTTGCCCCTTCAAGCTCCTCAATTCTGGCGGGTTGCATCCAAGTCATTTCCGCAAATACCTGCGGCGGATACCCGATTTGTTCATGGAGGAGGAGACGGAGGACCTCACCAGCAGGATACGCAAAGCTTCCCAGGCAAGCCTTCACGGTACCAGAAGAGGAATGGGGGGTTATACGACAGCCATTGAGGATTACACAGCTCAGAGCTTGAACAGAGGAGTTGAGGTATGTTGCGGTATGTTGGGGTGCACTTGGATCGTAGACTTGATAGAGCTTTGGTTGGGCCGGCTGATTCCGTCCAGAGGACCTGGAGTTGTAGTGCTTGATGACCTCATCCCGGAATGATCGCTCGAGAACGAACGGCTTGCCTATCTTCTCGCCAAGTCCTACTGGTGCTGAGTGGCATGCTGCCATGACCCAGGCTGCCAATGAGTGACACAGCCTGTCAGATAGCATGCAGCACTCACCATCTGCAGAGATTGAGTCTGATGTGTCAGAGGTGGCATCAGAGTTACTCTCGCTAGACATGGCTTCTACCATTCCGCGTGCCTCCCAGGGCTGGTGTAAGAACCGCTTCGCAATTGCACGCGAGACCTTGGCCTCCTGGCTGGTCCCCATCTTGTCGCTTGCAACATACTCGACCTAGTCACAGCACAAGTGTGTATCAATGATACAAAGGATATGTGAGGAAAAAAAATTGGGTCCGTGCATACCATGGAGCCGAGTTGATTCTCTCGCTGGTTCTCTCGCATCATCGTGACCTCCAGCTGGCCTCCACGGCAATTGTTCAAGTTCGTGTTCTTCATCCACTTGTTTTGTCGCTCTCCAAAGAACGCCCACATCTCATATACCGTAGCATACTCCTCAAGCTGAGCGGCGACATGGGCAGCAAAATGGTGGTTCGGCATCATGTTATCTATGCCGTAGATCTGTGTGCCGTGACATTAGCATGCAAAATATGCGAAGTGTGATGAGTAAGACATCATGCGCGCTTGTAGTTGAGCAAATACTTCGACATGAGGTCTTTACCACGGCGGCGCGTCTTGATGTCCGATGATCCCGCAAGCAACAACTTGAGGCTCGTACCGAGATCAAGCATGAGCGGGATTTCATCCTCGCACATCCTGGGAAGTGGTACCGGCGGTGGTTGCGGTGCTTTGGACTGGAGCTTTTTGATCTTCTTGCTGATGAGTGTCTGCTCCTTCCCTTCCGACGCTGTCAAGAACTCTATATCAAGGACATTGAGCTCGTCAGTATGCCTCTTGACGGCCTTCTCATGGTCCTTCATCGCAGCCTGGTGCTTCTCCTTGGCTGACTTGAACTGCTTCATGGCTTCTGGCAGGAACTTCTGCCAGATAAGTGGGAACTGGAAGCGAATGAGTGAACAGCGTGAAGTACAGTCGAATCCATCTACGCACAATCATGATACCAGGCCCGGTAATAAGGAGCTTGTATTCATCGGCAGTGAGGGAACCCCCTGCAGGTTCGCTGATGCGGAAGGGGAGACGTCCTGCCCATGTGGGTGCCTCGGACTAGCCATATCACATCAGCATCAGCTCAAACGGCATGACAAACAGAGCGTACTGATTCAAGAAACCGGTGCAGATAGGACAGCTCTCTCTTCGTGCCTGCCTTTGTGTCTGGACGCAAGCTGTCGCACTTGATCCAATGTGCGTACCACTGGTTTTTAACCACCCCTGCAAACATGTAGTCAACCGACTGTGTCACTGGAACATCCCAGAGACATACCCAGAAGCAAGCTGTGCATGGGATCGATCACCGTCATCTTGATGCAGGCATAGTACGGGAGTCGCATGAGTTCAGTCCATCGGACACCATTTTTTGCGAAGTGGTCAGCACGTTCACTCTCAGATTTGAGTGCTTTCCACTCAAGAGCCAACTCGCAATGGTGCTCAGATGAACGCTCGGGACACTCTGGGCAGAATAGTAGGGACAATGGTCATACATTCGAGCCTCGGAACTATATTGACAAGAACGACTCACCTCCACGCAAGCACTCATCTGAGAACATATCCGCTGCAGTTGTCATGCCCTGCGTGCATGGCACGTTTGTGTGGTTCTTGTCCGCAAAACCTCCAACCTTACACATAGCCGGGTGGTCAGCGCATGTGCATATGAGAACCATCCGAGCACGACGGCCTAGGCATTGTGTTAGCAAGGATTGATGACAACTTACAAGTGCAGGAACTTACCAGCAGACAAAGACTCTGTCGGCACTTGAATGCCAAGGTGATACATCATAAGTAAATTGTCAACAATAATCGCGAGCCAGTGTTGCAGCTCTTCCGCGGTGGGCTCCTTTGGTCCGTCTGTAAGCATGCTGAGGATCAGGTTGTTGACGCGGAAGCTGCCCATGAGTCAGCAAGAGCGTGAGCATAGAAGTATATAAGAGGCATACCGGACAGCGGGCGGGAGGTTTGGTAGCGAGAAAGAAATGGCACCGGTCGAATACGAGGAGGTGAAAGGACTTAAGGATGCAGAGAACCTATTGAAGCCATGTGCGGGTCAGTTCCAGGCAACAGCACAAGGGAAAGGTAGAGCTCACCAGTCTATATGGAGTATAACCGCGACGCGAAGCTCATCTTCATAGTCGGGGCCAAAGAATGGCTTCCCATCGTGTCCTCTGATCGTTTTCCACCATTGAGCATCTTGCATGCAGTGGAATGTACCTATAGGAAGCGGCGCACAGTACCTCCAGGCGTTGAAGATGACCTCCATGCCGGGCTGCTTGATGAGATACGCGAGTGCGGCCAAGAGAAGGCGAAGAGGAACAACGGCCCTTGGAATTGGGGTACGAGGGGTGCGTCAACAGAGATGCATGATCGCACTCCGATGGATGTAGTTGTATAGCGGCACCTCGCAATATGGACATTTCTCCTTCTTGTTCTTAATGTTGGGGTGGAAGAGCCGTCGGCACTGCGTGCACTCGATGAGGATGTGGAATCGGTCTTGCAGATTGAGACGCTTCAGCGCAGTCGATAGTGTCGCCGGCATGTCATCCTCACGATCAAGCAGCTTGAGAGCGATGAAGAGAGTGCGCATAGTGGACAGGAGGAGGTCGCAGGCATGAAAGGTGACACGATGCTGTGTGTGCAGGAATGTTGCCAAGAGGAGGACATCGCGGACAAACCAGCGGTTGTGGCTGCTTGCATACACCGTACCGGGAGGAAGAGGATCAGGGATGAGTGGGAGTTTGCATGCGTGGGCGATGAGGGGATGGTCGGGTTTGGACAACCCTGGGATACGTTGGTTCTCTGCGCCAGCTCCAGACACTGAGTTGCTCTGTGGGGCAGCCGGCTGCGCAGCGGATTGCGAAGCCACTGAGGACAGTGCTGGTGCAGCTCCTGTAGCTGCGGGAGCATGTGCTGGACCAGGAGCATTATCGCTGGGGAGAGGTGACGGCTCGGGGTTATGAGGCGGTGGCTCGGAGTCCTCGAGTGGCGGCTCAGCATCCTCAGGCAGCAGGGAGTCGGCGTCCTCAGGCGACAGCTGCAAGTCGTCAAGCTGCTGTTGTATATCATCGAGGTTGTCGGGGTCATTGTAGAGACCGAGAGCACGGTCAACGTCATCCTGTGGGAGAGGACATCGGCCTGGGCAAGTGCAGGTGACACAGCCCGGCCAAAATGTAGCAGCGAAGCTGATTGTGGTGATGGGGGCAGTACAGGGTCTGGAAACCCATGGTCATCTGCGACAGACTGAGGTTACTCATCATTTATGATGTGCATATACTGAGGACAAAGAGAGAGCCCTTGCCTGTGTAACATCCGCATGCTCATCCTCTCTTCCAGCTGTCGCAGCGCCGCTGTCTGTCTCTGAGACCTTCTGATGAGTTGTGGCCAGTTCGAATAGAGTGAGGGACAGTGAACGGGGTTGCTTTGAGCTGTCTCGTCCACTTCCCCGCGCAATAGCTGTACCTCGACGCATACACGGCAGTCCCCGCGAAGCTGCTGGGGCTGCCAGCCCAAGGGACATGCTGCCGCCTCCGCGACCTCTCCTAATCACTGTCATGTTGAGGTGTGAGTGCGAGACGCACCCCGCTCCGGCGCCCCTCCCACGGCTGTAGTACCCTGTCGGTAGCAGCGCTGTTCTGCCATCATGAGTCTTCTTGACCACTGGGATGAATCTTCGCGCATGTGTGCTCACATATGCACAGAAGGTGAGGTGTAGTAATACCGGAGGGGAAGGGAGGAGGCTCCAGACGATGGGGTGCAGCAGACATCGAGATGGTAGAGGAAGACAAGCTCAAGGTAGCGGTGTAAGTCAAGCCTCAAGCCTACGTATGCATCTTCTTTGCGGCCGCAGTTTCGAGCAGAGCGAGTAGACAAGAAAGTGGACTGTATGTATTGGTCGTATTCTCAAATAGACATTACTGAGTAGAACAAACGGATCTACGAGAACCTAATACAGGACTCGACACGCGCTTCTGCTCGCAACGCGTACCACACATGACCGTCTGCTCTGCACGGATCACTTCGAACTCCGAAATGGATGCTCTATTCAGACAACGAAACCAGGTCTTAGTGCAATGGAATAACTCTGCAGGTCGTCTTACGACCAGCAGTCGCCAATAGGCTGTATCACGGGTGTCCAAAACCCGCGCGGGTTTCGGCGGGTGTCACATGCGGGTACGGGTACGGGTCACAGTCAAGCAGACCCGTGACTGACCCGTGACCCGTGCACGGGTTTTGGCACCCGCAAGATTGGGCCGCCAAACGGCGCAACCTAGACATCTCACGACGCTTCATATACCGTTAGAAAGCTACGTTTCGTAGCTTTCCAGCGATGTATGACGCATCGCGAGATGACCGCTAGAAATGGCACTATGGCCCATTGAAGGTCAACACAGGGGGGATAATGGAGATGCTGTAGGTCGAAGGATAGTTAGTGTATCTAGGAACGAATGGTACCATGCAATTACCATGGACTGGGAGAATAAGCAGGCCAAATTGCATAGAGAACGGACGTAAGTTTATGCAGTTATGGCCGCTTTACTGTGCAGCCGCAGGGCGCTCCAGTAAACTGGCCATATCTCCCGTAAACACGCGTGTATGACGTTGACAAAGGGCTCGTTCGAAAGCGGCGTTCGATGGCTTTCGAACGAGCCCTCATGCCACCCAAACGGCGCGGTATGGAGTCCAGGGCAAGGGGAAGTCTTGATCCCTTGCAGTGGTGGTGTAGTGGGGGAGATGAAGGAAAATGGAACTTACCAAGCGAGGAATCCTCGCATGCCTGTGATACCATCGTCCTCTCCTCTATCCTCCGCTCGATTCTAGCCCAAAACCATGCAGATCCAACGCGATCTTGAGGAGATATGGCTGAAGCTTTGCCAGGGCCTGCTGGAGAGACAGAAGTCGAAAGTCTGCAGACATTTTGCTGTCCAGTGGCCACAGAAACCCAGTTTCAGCATTGAACGAAGCCCAGGAGTGTGTGTAAGGCAAGCAGAGAGTGAAGTATAGTGGGAGAGCAAGAGAAACCCATCAGAAAACCCGGTGGGTTCCCGTACCCACGGTACCCGTGAGCCCCGGCGCTAAGCCCCGTACCCGTGGGAACCCGCGGGTTCACGGGTTGGGTTTCTGTGCGGGTGCGGGTGCGGGTTCGGTCCGAGACCCCCGCGGGAACACCCGTGGCACACCCTAGTCGCCAAAATGCAGTGAATATAGTCTTTGCAACCAGTGCGATCCAGTCCATTGTCACAGGACCCCGTTACAATGATGTCAACGGGTACCTCATCGAGGACGAGGAGGATATGGTCATTGGGAGCCTCCTTGATGACTAGGCCTGGATGCATAGCAGATTCTGATTGAACATTGAAACTTGCATACATGTACTTCTTGAGTTGGTGAATGACATACGCATATCTTCTTGATGTCCGTATGTAAAATTGGACTCAGATGACTTCTATAGGTAAGCCACATGATTTCATCTAGTTTAATTCACCCTTTTCTATCATACTACACACCATTATGCTCCAAGCTTATTGTGCTCATTGTGCTACTCTCCTCTTATTGTTGTTCAATCTTTTGTCCCTCTCATATTATCTCACCCTTGAGATAGAAGGTATTGTCCATCTCCATTCTCTTTGAATATTCCCAGGACTTTTTACTTCCCTATGGTATTATTCTCAGATTATGATTGTCCTTCCTCGACCCTCCCATGCTATTATCTGGATGACTGTTGTTCCTTCTACCCTCAATATTAAATTTTTATTGTCCTTCTCTTATTGTCTTACCAAGAACAATGACCTAGAGAACTGTTTGGTAATATTTGTGATTTTCCCACAGAGACAGTATATAAACCCCCACCCCTCAAGGAATGGAGGGAAAGTTTTCTCCTTCCACTCTCTTGCTGAGTGTCTCCAAGCAAGCCTATTCTCTGCTACTCTGACAGTAGTAATCTGAAGTCAAGTCCATCGTCATCTAATTATATGCACACACACACATCTATGAACTGAGGCATCCTCAAGCGATCCTTCAAGTGAAGTCAAGTCCGATCCGATATCAGAACATCATCGCATCTACGTCCAGATTCTTTGACAGATCCAATTGAAGGTCCACCTGGGAACCCAACCTGGAATATTCCATCCTGACTCATTCTACCTTTACATGTTGAGCATGATCACTACACCAAACAACTGAGGCACCATCTGATCTTGTTCAGATCCGATAACCTCAGGTGAAAGTTATTTCTTTGAAGTAACTTTTACGCACATCACGACTCACCGAGTTTGAACCATGTAAGCAGGGATACGAGCAAGAACAGTTGCGAGGGAGTCGTGATGATGTGGGTGAGAGCAGGGGCAGGAAAACAACAGAGAGGAGGCTTAGAGAGGTCAGGGAGACAGAGCGATAAGGAGAGCTACAGTGTCAGAGAACGAGCAGAAGGGTGAGCACTCAATGAGGGCATGATGGGGAGCAAGAGAGGGCAACCAACCAAAGTGCCCGTGCACAATATAAGAGCACATGTCAGAATATTCCGGAACTCAGGCGCTGTTAGTGCCACAGTGACATAGCTCACTCCAGTCTCTTTTCCACTTTGTCGTCTTCAATACTTCTTCACTTTTTAACATTCCGATGATACGCCACAGGGCAAAATGAGCAGATAATTCCACCCAGGTCATGGCCGAGGACTATATGTGATGTGCGAGAAGGAGAGCGGTTCCCAACCAATCGAGACTATCAGAGACCCAGGGGGTATCCACCTACTTCTGACCCAGAAGAGCGGAAGAAGAGAGAAGAAGCCTTGCTAACTGGATGGGTGCAAACTAGAGACTACGCCCGAAGCGCAGAAGGACCAGAGTCTGGCCGCTCTAACCACTGAAGGGTGGGAGAGAGAAAGGACAAAAAGGGGAATGGAAGGGGCGGCAGACGGGATGGACGACGGATCGAAGACTCAACGGTAGCGGGCGGAGGGACGACCTCGACTGCGTTTCCTATACGGAGGCGAACACTTCTGATGCGCGGAAGGCGCGGTGTTGACCACGGAAAGCTCGAGAGAGCGCCGGAGGGAACCACGAAGGGGACGGTGAGGAGACGGTCAGACGGTGTTTGGAACGGTCGGTGACGGCGGCGGTGTACTTTCTGTCGGTGAGGGGACTTTTGTTGGCGGTGACCACGGAGAGAACAGCGGAAGCTGAGACTCTGACTCTGAGGGGGAAACAGAAATCTGGGTTGCCTTGCTCTAGCTCGACGATACAAAACTGAATGCTTGTAGCTACGATGGAACCTCTCGGAACTCTCGATAACGCCATTCTCTCCGAACGTTCCCTTACCATTTGTCCTGCGCACGGACCTCCGAGCTCTGATAACCATCTCTGACCAACCACAGCGCGCGCCAAGCCCCGACACGTCTGAAGCGCCAGCGACCGATGTTTACCCAAGATAGTGGCGTGGAGCTCCCAGCTCAAAATAAACACCCAGCCAATCGTAGGCTCCCTAACGCTGAAAGGCTTGCTTGGAGGACTGCGGAACCGCGCGGATGGTCGGAAGCTCGGGCATCCGTCCTGGCTTGCAGACGCGGGCTTGCTGACCAGGCCCCGCTCAGAGAACTCCGACGGAAAGGGGGAGCTGAGGTGGGAAGACGAGGACCATCGTTGGTGAGCGGACGGAGTGCACGGGGATGTCGGAAAGGCCACAGTGAGTTGACGGACAAGGGCGGGGACTGCGACAAATAGCGCGCGGAACTGGTGGGAACGGGGGGCAGGCTATCGCGGGGCGAAAAATCCGTGCATAAGCTGGGTAGGTGCTCATCACCGAAGACCTCAAATATGCACACAATGGATGGGCGGCACAAATGATGAGATAGGCAGAGCAAGTAGCGGATAGCGAGATGAGTGCAAAAAGTTACTCATCTGCAACTACCAGGTGGATAGCGGTGTCCTCCTTACCCCCAGCTACAACACCGGTGGGCCTAAGACAACGTCTTGAACGGTGGCCCTGCTTCCAGCGGTGTAACAAACAAGATATAATATGGAAATCAGGTCCCATCTCCTCATACGAAGTCATCGAGCTCCCCTCGTATATGTCGCCGGATCCCATTTATCCCCAGCACGAACTCAAAGTTCTTCACCTCGGTAACAACCATATGCATCTCTTGCATTGTCAACCCTTTCTTGGGGGCTCACTGATCCAGAGCTTTGTTCAGTACCAGTCCTCCTCGTTGCTATGCACGGTGTTACCAGCCCACATGGTCACACCATCTTCATTAATACTCTAGGTCTTTGTGAGTCGTCTCTGCAGAATGCAATACCTCTTCAGGTTCTTGAGCTTTGACGCGCACTAGCTGTCGGAAGAAAAGCTTGATTTAAAGATGTTGGTTGACAAACAGTGGGATGCGCTTGGGAGGGCAGCAGTGGGTAGTAAGTACATATGTATCTCCACTTGGGAACATCCACGGACCCATTTCTTAAACTTTGGTAGTGTCTGTGAGAGCATCAGTGTCTGAACAGTTAATTAGCAATATGTATCTGTATGTCAGTCATAGGACACTATTCGGAATACCAATTTTCTGCTTGCACGCACTTGTGATGAACATTTGTCAATAGATGAGCACAAATTTGTACTACCTAGAAAGGGGCACTCAAATATGTGCTACCATATGCACTATATAGCACTAATTCACAACATGGTGTCATAAGATAGTGGAGTAGTAGACAATGTATGTCATTTTGCACTAATTAGCACAAATTTACCAGGGAGGATTTTCCTGATGTGACCTGGATGGTTTTTCAAATGCTTGACCTAGATCAGTACATGATCCATGCTGTAGGTAGCTGGTCCTAGATGACCTGTGCCTGTAGGTCACAGATCTAGATATGTATAGGTATACCTATGGCATGCCTGTTCCAGACTCTGGGACAGGCATGAACTCAGATGGGCTGGAGGCAGGTGAGGGTGCGCTCATTGGAGACGGTTGGACGTCCATCATCAGGTATGCAGTCCTATTTGGACTAGTCATGTTGTGGTAGCCTTGAGGCCTTGAAGTCTTGAGTTGTTCAATGTTGTACTGTGTTAGGACTGTGCACTGCCAAGTCAAACTCCGGAAAGAAGTCCAAAGTCCAAAAGTCCGATAGCAACACAGAAGTGAAGACTTTGGCAAAGTTAATGACCGACATCCTGAGGAGATGCAGGTGTCTTCTATTTACGAGAGAACAGAACTCCGGAGTTTATAACAAAGTAAGCAACAAAGAAAGAAGTCAAGCAGAGAGAGAACCAGAGGATCAGAAGCCGAGAGTCCAGAGCTGAAAAACGGAGGTCAGAGGTTGGAGGTTAGAGGTTGAAGTCTGGACGGAGGTGCAGATGAGTTAGAAGGAGTACAATAGCTTTGAGTTTGGTGATACAGAGAAGGATCAGGTAGAGGGTAAATGAGATATCAGAACTGAGGTCTAAGGGAGAATACAGGCAGGCCTGAATATTAAAGTCCGGAGGTCCAAAAGGAGTAAGCTAAAACCAGAGATGGCAGTCAGAGTCCGGTGCCAAGGCGGAAGCAAATAAGTGACCAATAGGAAGTAAAGGCAAGTGCGGATACAAGCTAATACAAGTGCAGATACAAGCTAATACAAATGCAGATACAAACAGCAATACTATCGGAACTGTGGAGATAATCGGAGTCCAAGAGGAACAGATAGTAAGGGTAAGTATCAAAGTAAGAATGAGTCATAGTAGAAAGATGAGGAAGTAAGAATGAGTCATCAGACCAACCGGAGTCCGATTAGAGTTGGGTCCAGAGTTGGGTGACTTGGAGCACAGAATGTAACATACTGACACGTTTCACAATGTGATCTCTCAATATCAACTTATCAAGTGTGTGCTCAGCGCTGGTTGCTTGATTCCTTCCTCTCCATCCCCATTCTGTCTATTATATCACCTTTCACTTATTCATCCTACACACTACACTCCTTGCCATGAGAAAGTGTAACAATTAGTCAAAGCCTGCTGCACCAACCACAGCCCAACCAGCCTTGGCCACTCTGCAGCATTGAACACACACTTAAAGTGTACCTGTCCCTCCTCCTTCCCTACCTCTGCCCCATTCTAAACCCGAGCCATGTCCAAGAAAGAAGGCAACACTGGCCCATGAGCCAACCCAGCAGCTGGAGCAAGATGCTGCTGTGATGCTTGCAAATATGCATTCCCAGCATGCTGGTACCATACCCACTCTTGCTCGTGAGCCAAGCCTTCACTCTGGTTCTCTGGTTCTTGTAGCTGCATGCACTGTTGGGGTGGCTGAAAAGGGAGAAGAGGCAGACAAAGAGTGGGAGGCAAAGGAGTACCGTGAGAAGGTAGAGGCCGGTGCAATCAGTGATGGGTCGGGAGGGCAGATCCAACTGGGTCAGGTGGTCAATTTGGTTGATGAGGGCAAGGACACTGGTTCTGCCGGTCCTTGTCAGCTGTTCATGAAGACATATGTGGATGCCCAGTGGGATCACATCTTTGCTGAGGCTACCTTGGGTGCTACATTTACTGATAAGGCATTCAAGCCATACACTGCACAGATCAAGGCACCACTGGTTACTGCTACACAAGGACTGTGGTAGGGACTGTGGTGGTTATTGAGTGATATATTGCTGAATTATTACCTTTTACTTCTAGCACACTTTGACTTTGAGATCCCATTCAAGGTCCCATATGGTTTGGCAATGCATGATCTCAACCTCTTTGCCTCAACTCCATAGACCACAGCATGCATTAAGATCACAGACAAGATGGTCCACGAGCCATCTTTTCTGTGTCTGGTATACAAGTGTTCATGAGAAGAGAAGAACAGCAGGAAGCCAGTTCTTACCTTGCTCCAGGATGAGGAGGAGTGGAAATGTTTAAAGCGGCACATTTGGGTGCACATCATGAATGAATGCTCGAGGAACTGGGGCCAGGGGAGTGTATGACCCTTTACAGATATACCATTGGCCATTCACAATGACGGAGGTGCTCATACAGTGGTAGCATAGGTGAGTCACGTACTTCAGCCACTGTCAACTCATTCTTACATCAGCACTCTGTAGGGGTCAATCTACCAAGACTGCTAGCACACTGACAGCTCCCTCATCTGTTGCTGCTAGCTCTAGCACTCCGACTATGCCCGCATCTAGCAATCCATTTCCAGAAATTGTGAAGGATATTAAAGAGAAGCACTTCTGCATAGCATGCCAGCAGCCTTGCGTCGTACTACCTCCGTGCAACCACCGACACCTGACCCTATGGTGGTACATACATTCATAATAAAACCATGTTGTACATGCTAAACCTCCACCATCTGTCAGAACACAGAAGTGGCTATAGTTTAAGATTTCCTGGAGGTCTTGAAGAACTCACTTCCAGAGATCTGCTAGCAAGCAAGAAGCGTGAGAAGAGCCCAGCAGTGGACAAGGCTCACACTGGTCCAGAGTCAGCTCTAAGCAGCACAACAGCCAGCACCACTCAGGTCCAAGGTGGTGCTCTGCCTTCTGCACAGATCATAGCCCCAGGAGTTCTGCAGCTTGTCAATAGGCGATTGCTGCCATATGCTGGCACACCATATCTTGAAGTGTTTATGCTGCCTCCTTCCACTTCTGCACCAGCATACCCATACATGCCATATCCCCCACCTCCACCTGCATACCCCCCTGCTAGTCCTGCATATCCAATGTTGCTCTATTCAGTGGGCTCTGCTTACCCTTAGTATACTGCCTTCCTGTCGTTCCCTCCATATCAGCCCCATGCTGCAGCCCCAGCTCCATATCCTCAATAGACACCTTGACATTATGGTCGATGCTTCTCAGAACCTAGTCATGATGATATCTCACCCACCCCACATCACTACCATACAGGAGCTCTACGGTGTGGCGCACCAGCGTGAATGGTCTCTGGTAATCCAGATTCACTCATGGAGCTGGTATACACTGAGTATCAGATGATCAGAGAGACAGAGATTGGTTACAGTGGTTGGACTTTCATCCGGCATGCAGGGCTGACAATCATAACTACAGCCAGTAGGCTCTGTACTTTAAGCAGAATGGTCTTCTTCATGTAAACAATCTGACTGCTTCCTTGACGTGCCCTGCAATCCTCCAGCAGCTCATCCCTGACATGAGCTGTGGAACCACATCCTGATTGCTCTATTGGGCATTATATGACAAGTTAAGTAGTTCCTTCCAGCTCTTCACTTGTTAAGTTCATATAAACTCTCTCTGCCATCATTCCGCATCATACTATACTAGACACACTTTAATAAAACCAATAATTTTTTTCTGTAAACTGAGCAGCACTGTGAGTCAACTATGACATATTACAAACAACATCTAGATTATATAGATCCACTGTGATGAAAGAACAAATGTGCATGTGCAGGCATGATTGCATAGACCACACCCAGAAGCATATGATGAGCCTCCAAGTCATCCTCAGGGTTGGCATTGGTTGTGCTAGAGTGGGCAAAGTGTGGATGGTGCCATGGTGGCGGCACACATATACCTTGATAATCAAGAATACTGAGTGCCTGTTCAATTGGGTTGAAGTCAGGCGAGTATGTCAGCAGGAATTCAATCTGGATTACACTACAGTACTCTTAGACTGGCAAGCACACTAGATATGCAATGTAAGACCCACTGAGCTTCAATCAATTCAATTATATCTGGAGACTTATAGATTTGGGCATTATTCATGACAATGACCAAGTTCAAAGCAGATATGGCTGCATCTGATCCAGAAGGCCTGTGATGAACCCAATGAAACATTCTGTGTTGAACGTGCCCTCAATTACATGGCAATAGAGCATGCCGTCCAAACCAGGAGCAGAGAGAACTGAATATCTGGTAAAGGAAAACAATTCCATGAGCAGAAGACCCGGTGGACATAGACAGGAGCACATACCACTTTTCTTGAACATAGAAGCAACTGCAGACAGCCTGTCTTTCCTTGAAAGCCCATGCATAGCCACAGTACGTGGTCTGCCTGTTGTATGAGCTCTCGTCAATGAAGACAAGCTGTTCTGGCTCATACAGAGCACCCATGCAGCATGTAGCTCATCTGCTTCTCTTCACTCCACTCTATTGCCACTTTTGTGATCTGAATATAATTACTGAGCTGTAAAGCATGTAAAGTAGTGATGCAGGGTCTAGTCTGGTCTGGTCTTTTGACCATATTTGGTCAGGACTGGGACTGGGACTAGAACTGGACTGGTTCTGACTGTCCGGACCATGGGGGACCCTCCGCCAGAATCCGGCGGATTAAACGCCCATCCGGCGGATGTCAAACACTGGTATTCCTCCTACTAGGCTTGCCACACTTGTCCCCAATCCTGCTACTCTCGCTCGCTTCAATTTAACACTAGACACAATGTATACGGCCATATGTACTTTCTAATGAGATACTATTGACCTTGTGATACGCGATATAGTTCTACTCGTCGCAGGGCTCTCAAGCGCATCCACACCAGCTCAACCGGAAACAACCTAGGTTAGTTCATTCAGAGTGTGGTGTATAAGTTGGTAAGACTTTTCATCTACTTGCAGAAGAGCAGTCACTATCTTCGCGAATACACCCGTTGGTGAAGTACTACTTACAGCTTTTTTGTCAGGTTTCTTAGGTATTGTCTTCTGGTCTTACTTCAACATCGCACATAGTACTGACTTGGACAACTCACTCACCTCACCTTGACAGCTGTCTAGTAACTCCCACTTTCTGTGCACATCACCCTCTATTTGCTCAACACTAGAGCAGAAGGGCCATGGCATAGTAGTGAAACACCCCAGCATGGGTACGCATTCCCCCCAGGTAAGCTTTTTGTATCCCATGCTAGCTCGCTTATTTGCTGGGCTAACGCGATTGCAAACATTCCTAGCACACATACATCTCAACCTGGCGCACAAACAACTAACGCTCCACCCTAGGCCAGAAACGTCCCAGGCGTAGGTCCTTGCCAATATCCGTCAGCCACCTCAACGATCTTGGGATGGCATCGACGTACCTGTATTCTTCACAAGTTCACCATCATGCATGCCCTCCCCTCGTTCACTTTAAGCTGCCATTTGAGCGTAGGACAGTTTGTGACCGGCCATGTATCCTTCGTCTGCATGTACAGATCCAGTTCGTCCATGCAATCGTTGCTCAAGTCTGTCGTGCACCCTGAGTGCCTTCTCGTTACGCTCAGGTACGTGTTTGCTCCAGGCTAGCATGTTTTCCCTCGCACATTTTCGCTCCAGCCTGGGATGTTTTTGCTCAAGCATGTTTGCCTCGTGCTCACTGCACTATCAGATCCAGGTGCCTCCTGATCAAAATGATGATACCGACTTCCTCTCTCGCCTTCAAGCTCTGCAACCTATATGACTCTCTCAATGACGCCATGCCTCTACTTCACGACATAACCCAGTGACTGTCAACATACGCGATTGAACTATATGTTCAACTCACTTCTATGCAACTCACTGTCTTCCTCGAAGCAGCTCTCCACCTCCTGCCTGCCATAACTCTCAAGCGGCCTCGAACCACCACCGATACCCCTCCCCTCCCTGACAAAGTTCGCAATCTACTCAGTGTCCAGGTGAAGCTTCCAACTGCTGGCATCAATGCACTATGGAAGGCCTTGGGCGATCTCGTACTGCAAGCCGTCCCACGAGTGATGGGCGCACCGGCAAGCAAGAAGACTTGGCCTGAGATGGACTTGCGATCGTCCAGGTGATTTCCCCAGTCAGCGTCCGAGTACCCAATGGGCGCAATCCGGTCTTCGCATACATGGTAGGTGATGCCAAGAGTGCGCGTTCCCTTGAGATAACAGAGGATGTGCTTGGCAGCAGTGAGATGCACGGGGCCCAGGTTGCTAGCATACTGTCTGAGCTATTGGACAGCGTGCGCGATATCCGGGCGCGTTCCCATCGCGGCGTACATGAGCGAGCCAACAATGGACTGGTAGAGTGTCTGGAGTTCCGGGTCTGCGGTGCCTTCATAGACGCGAAGCCGGACATTCGGGTCCAGGGGTGTGTCGACGGGATTTGCATCGGCCATACCAAAATGAGTGAGCAGGCGGTCGAAGTACTGAGTCTGACAGATGGTCAGTGTGCCCACGTGCTGCTCGTCCTGGTCAGCTTTGATGCCCACGATCTGTCGCACCTTTCCAAGCTTGGAAATCTCAAAATGCTTGTCCAGCTCTTTGCAGAGGGCCTCGGAATCTGCGGGACTTGATGTGAGTGTGAGCATGTTGTCTACATGACAGCCGACGATCCAGATCTTGCTGCCAGAAGTGCAGATGTAGACGCACTGGTCCGAGATGAGACGTCTGAAGCCGATCTTGGCAAACGATGTGTCCAACTCGGTGTTCCACTCTCGTCCGGACTGTTTGAGTCCATAGAGCGTTCAGAGGAGGTGGCAAGCGTCATCGTGGCCGTTCTCATACATCGGGGGCTGACGCATGTAGATCTCCTTGTGGAGATGGCCATTCAGGTACACGCCCACAACGTCCACGACTTGCATGTCGAGCTTGAGGATCGTGCCAAGTGCGAGGAGGATCCAGATTGTTTCAAGTTGGACAACTGGTGCAAAGGTCTCGACATAGTCAATTCTGGGGATCTGAGAGAATCCCTGCGCCACCAGTCGAGCCTTGTACTTGACAATCCGGCCTTCAGCATTGCGCTTCAGGCTAAAGACCCATTTGCAGCCGATGGGCTTCCGATCTGTTGGGCACGGTGTCAGCTGGTACGTTTCGAGGCACTCAAGCTGGGCGATCTCGCGGTCCATCGCAGACTTCCACTCGGGCCAGTCTGGGCGCGATTGAGCGTCTGCAAGGGACTGCGGGTCGTCACTGGTATTGATGATCAGCTCGTAGTCCTTGTTGTCGTCTTTGACAGCGACATTGGACGTATTGGGCACAATGTGCTCCCAACTGGAGGGCACTCGTTGTGCGGAAGGGTTGTTGATTGGACGGAAAACTCCCGGGTGTCCTTGTGCGATGGCGTGATAGTCGGAGCGCCCAGTGGCTGCGAACTGGTTTGCTTGTCGCGTGCTCGAGCACAGCGGAATGCGGGATGGGGATGGTTTGCCGGACTGGGATGTGTCAGGTACAGGCACGCTTGGGACGCCCAAAGGTGGCTGCTCGCGGTTGTAGCCTGCTCCCCCTCAGCCGGCGGAGGGGTGTCGATCGAGGGCTCCCCCTCAATCTTGACCTGTCCCTTGTCAAAAATCACATTGCGTGATGTCAGGACCTGACACGTCTCCAGATTGTAGTAGCGGTAAGCACGGGATTCCTCCAAGAATCCCATGAACTTACATGGCTTCGACTTGCGAGCGAGCTTGTGCAAGGCTGTGTCCTGTCAGAGGACCCAACAGTCAGGGTCAAACTCCTGCAAATGTGCGACGTTCGGCTTGCGGCCCCAGAAAGCCTCGAAAGGGGTCTTGTCTGGGAGCGCCTGGGTAGGAGATCAGTTTGCAAGATAGATGGTGTAGGAGACGGCCTCAGGCCACAGGAAGATGGGGAGGTCGTGCGCGAATAGCATCGCATGGGTGGCATTGAAAATTGTCAGGAATGATCTCTCCGCTATGCCATTTTGCGCGGACGAATAGGGCTCGGTAGTTCGAGACGAATGCCGTGGGATTGGAGATAAGTTTCAATAGCATCATTAACAAACTCCTTCCCGTTATCCATGTGTAGCGCCTTCATGCGTTTACCTGCCTGTGTTTTGAGGAAGGCCCGATACGACTGCAAGAAATGCAGTTGCTGCGCCTTGTCACAGGAGAAGAATCGCACACGATGTCGGGAATGGACGTTGGTGTAGACCGTAAGGTACTGTTCACCATTAATGCCTTTGATGTGCACTGGACCCCACATATTGGCGACAGTGAGGTGCCCGATTTCGGCGACTTCTGTGAGAGACTTCTGGGGGTAGGGTTCCATGCGCTGCTTACCGGCAATGCACGACGGGCATTGTTTGTAAGCTGGTATGGATTCATCGACATTCATCCCTATAACAAGTCCCTCCGGACAAGAACTTGTCCGGAGGTACTCATGGTTGAGGTGCGTGTAGATCCGGTGCCATTCATCCCAAGTGCGGGCTGCTAGCGCCGCGAATACGCACTCTGGGTTCGATTCGACTGAGAGCCAGTAGAGGCGGCCGGACTTCGAGCCGGTCGCGATAAGATCTCTGTTTGGGGCGCGGATCTCGACTTTGTCGCCATGAAAGTGTTAGCTGCAGTGCGCCTCAGAGCGATCACAATGGCCTATGTCGAGCTCTGTGAAGTCTGATACATTGACAAAAGCATATCTACACACCTATGTCGAGCTCTGTGAAGTCTGGGGACTCCAGAGCTTGACGAGCGCGCTGTCTACGGTGCGGGTTACATAAGCTATACAGTACCAGCAGCCACAGCGCCCAGGAAATCAACAAAAGCGAAAAGTAAAAAATCAGTGAAGACCAAGAGGTCGAGTGTTCAATCCCGAAGTGTGCAAAGAATAAAATATGAAGAAGCGCCAATATCTCGAAGAGGAATGAAGGCATCAAGTAGTCGTGTGGAGCGCCAATAGAGCGCACTGCAATAGTCCCCTGGTGCAAGTATGGACTTGACGCGGGCACAGGAACTGGAGTTAGAGCTCCGAGTTCAACAGAAAGGCGATGCGCGCACCCCGCTCGGTGATGTGGGATACCAATACGAGATTGTGCGTTGCGCCGGGGATGTGCGCGACGTCTGTTAGAGTGAGTTCATTTGTTAATTTGTTGCAGATGTGCGAAATGAGAGGGACGGTTCCGCGCCCGAGTTGCGGGACTCTGTGGCTGCCCACACCTTTGATTGTCCTGCCCAGGGTCTCCGAGTAGTCGTAGAACGCGATGCGGTCTCGGCAGACGTGCAAGGTTGCGCCTGAATTGAGGTACCAAGCATTGTTCGCGGCAGCGAGTGCAACCTCATCTGCAGGTGCGGCATCTTCAGCCACCCAGACGGTTCCGAACACCTGTCCGGGCGGCGCATCGGGAGTGCGGTCGTCGTCACACTGTGAATTGCCCGAGTTTCCGGGCTCGGCAACATTCGTGCGGTGGTGGTTCGAGCGGGTGGACAGTCTGTTGGATGCGCGCGCGCTGTTCAGCGGAAGCGGGCGGTGCGCGGCACTTCTCCTGCTTGTGTCCGCATCTGCCGCAGTTGAAGCACGTGAAGCGGGACTCATCGCGCGCGTTCCGACTGAACAACACGGTTTCCGAGTCCGCGCTGCGCTGCTTGAGGCAACGATCCTCTTGCAGGATGCGCGCGATGAGTTTGGTGGAGGAAAGTTTTGCAGGCTGCCCAGGTGCCGGTGGTAACAGATCTGCGGGGCCGATCACTCGTATGAATGCGTCCCATGAGTCTGGTAGCGATGTGAGTATTGTCATAGCAAAGTCCGAGTCGGAGAGCTCCTGCCCGAGGGCATGGAGCTCTGATCGATACGTACGCATTTGACGGAGATGCTCCTCGACATCTCCAGTGTCGGGACACTGAGCGCGGAAGAGCTTGCGACGTGCGGTGACGATACTGATGGGACCGACAGGCTGGAAGGTCTCGAAGAGGTTGTCCCACACCTCTTTTGCAGAGAGCGCGTCCTGTGCGTACACGAGAATGTCCTTAGCAAGGCGTAATCGGATAGCGCGTAGTGCTTTTGCATCCTTCTTTTTCCAGTCGGCCTTCCGAGCATCATCTGTGGGCATGGTCGTGCTGTTGCCGGCGACATATTCCCACAGGTCAAGCTCAGCGAGTATGTCGGTCATCTGGATACACCAGGTGACATAGTTGTCGCCCTTGAGGGGCTCGATGCGGTACGCGGAAGTCGAGGATGAGTCTTCTGACATATCGGGGTAGTAACCAGAAGTTAGGGTAAGGGGTAAGATTTAGGAACGAGATACAAGGTACGGGATCGCGTGGCATGGCGTGTACGAATACAGAAAGTGATCGTGATCGGAATCGGAATTGGAACGGTTTCGGGATCGGGAACAGATACGGGGTCAGAGCCTAAGCAGGGCTCATAACCTGTCGAGAGTCGAGTGAGGACAACGTAGAGTAGTGAATGAGGATGGCGAAGGTGTTCACATCCTCCTGTATTTATACTGAACCTAATACATTGTCTAGATACTTCTATTCCACTAAGTAAGGCATGTCTGTAATACCAGGCGCACTTTTGTCAGCGCACCCTCTTACCGAAGTCGGTATCGCCGACACACCGGGAGCTGTTAGTGAGCTCGGACGGCGCTTCGTGCCCTCCAACAAATCAGGCTCTTGCAGCGAGGAATCAGCGCATGACCGGCATCGGACAACCGCAGTGGGCTCACGCTTGCGACAATTGCAAAAAGGTTATCCCGCCTCCCCCAGGTTCGCCACCTGACGCATTGCCTAGTATGTCTGTCTATCCCTCCTTCTATATGCCTATGTATAAGGGCAGCCGGTTGGTCGCGGTTCGATTTACGCATTTAGCATTTTTGCCGCCCGCAGCGGAGCTTTCCGTACACGCTTCCTCGCTCTTCCATCCTTTCCTCCTATAGTCATCTCTCGTATCTCTACACTACTGGCTTGTCATCCTACGTGTTCTCAGGACCCTCTGACATGCAACGCGCGCTTTGAAAGCATAGGAGGCTCTCAAGTGTCGGCTACTTGAGCCACTGCAACCCTCTCATGGCACAAGAAGTCCGGAGGCCGAAGCTGTCATAGGCATCATGGTATTCAGGAGATCACCTTCAGTAGTGCCCGGTGAGTTTGCTTTTCGTCTGCCATTGGTCTCTCTGGATCCTGGGCAGAAACACAGCCTACCTGGTAGCCCGTAAGAGCACGTCTGTGCTCGCTTTGTGTCCGCCTCTGTGTGGGCTGTGTACTCACATCCATCGCGTCCCGCAGTTGTAGTAAGACATATTCTTTCGCTTTCATATCATTGCAACACGTCGTCCTCCAGCATTCTTTCCAGTGCGACACGTCCTGAGAGTCTAGTGGTACCATATTGAGACGAGTGCGCGTTGCGTGCACCAGTCCATCTCGGGTACCACAAGCTCCGCTCCTGCTAGTACGTACTCGCCCTCTATCACATCATTTTCTGCACACTTGCTCAGCTGCATCACCTTCTTGCATTCAGCTGTACTAGTACAATGCCACACTCGGTACACTCACGACTCCCCCGCTCCAATATCGCCGCCCTCATATCTAGAGCAAGAGGACCGTCAACGTCTACGTGCCCATCATTGACAGGAGGACCGGGCAGACATCTTCAAGCTTATCAGGCAGTTGGTACACACATGTGTCGCCTTCGGGCCTACTCTGCTCGGAGTCTGCCACTTATCCCCCGTTGTGTAACATCATCTCCCGTCACACATCCGTCGTGTTCGCTTGATCAATGGACCTCGATCCACAACACCGAACTTCTCCTCCTCGTCATCTTTGCGCAACCCGTCGTGGGAACACTCTCCCGGCCCTTCCTACTCGTCCTTGTCGCTGTTGCTGCGCAATCAATCAGCGGTAGCGTGCGCTCAGCTGGGACTCGGACGAATCCCAGTTCACACCAGTCGAAGAGTCCTCCGACAAGGGAGAGTACCAGGAGGCGATTACATCGGCACACTGCACTCATCCGAGATCCCCCTCGACGATGTCAGTGACATGTGCATCGACCCCTCTATGCAGCTGCACCTCTGCGCAAGTCCGATGGGCGTTTCCCTGATGGTCCGTCACTCTCTATTTAGATTCAGGCTGAGCGCGAGGCTAAGGTATCGGTCAATAGTATACTGATCCTCGTAAATGCTTCTAGTGATACCTGTTCCAACGCTCCTGTAACTCGTTCTTGCAATGACAGATGAACTGATCATGGAGTTGCTGCAAGCCACCATGGCCCGCAAAGTGTTCGCCTATCTGACAAGCATTGTGCTGGCCCTCGAAGCTCCGAGCTATGCTTTGATCCGTCGCTTTGATCCATCGCTTCTTATACTTTGAGGACCATGTCAATGCATTGGCCCGAGATCTGGTGGCGCTTTGAAGGTACGCACTTATAACAACATCGAGTATTAGGACCTCTCGCTCACACTCGTCTCATTCAGCAACCACCCCCTCATTATCTACTATGTCTGTGGAGACCGTGGACGTGCACATCTGCGTCGGCAACGACCTTGACGCTTGTCGGGGCACCTTCCCGCATAAGGACCACCCCGGTCTGTGCACCCGCTGTCCGCTGAAGAACAATGCGGCCAACAAGGACAAAATTGAGCAAATCATGGTGCGTCATCAGTGTGTTTCTGACCCAGCTTTCACTGACAGTTCATGTAGGAGGCTGTACATTGCCAAGGGTGTGGCTCTGTGGGGCACCATTTCGACCGGCAGAAGAGGTTATGCGGAGGCTGCATCGGTGAGCGGTCTCTTTCACGCTCGAGTGTCATAGCTGGAGTACTAATCCAGCCACTCTGTGACGCAGGCCTCAAGGATCATGTCGAAGAGGATCCAAAGCTTCGGCTTGCGCAGGAACTGCAGGATGAAGCTGCCCGCCTTATGGCTGAGGCTCGTCCTGATGCATACAGTGCTTGCACTTCTCAAGCTCCGAGGGCATCCAGGGAAGCTCCTCGAACGGTTCCGGCTGGAAGTAGACGCATATCAGCCGTTCCCGATGTACCCGGCCCGGGGCTGCAGCATGCTGCGATGAGCGGTCGGCGCATTGAGGTGCAATTCAATCCCCGTGTGGAGTCGCACCTGTTCGCCGTGATGGGCAAGGTGACATCATCCTACGATGCAGATACCCCTATGCCTGGTATGTCAGATCTCAGTCTACAATAGTGGTTAACTAAAAGATCGTGATCTTTGCAGACGTAATGGAGGAGACCGTTCGCCGCTTAAACACATCTTTCTGGGAAAAGAAGTGCGCTGGGAGCCTTGAACGGCAAGTCATGTTACTTCCAACTTGTATCATCACCTCGCTGACTCTCACTTAGGAGAGACGTCTCTGTTCGGTGGACTGGGAACATCATGCCTGAGCCGGGCACCGAGGGCATGACGGTCGGGGAATTCTATGACACTCACTGGATTGTCAGCCATCGCCACAACTACTTTGGGAATGCTCCGAGGAACCAGAAGGTGCGCGATCAGAAGATACAGCATATGTGCCTCGAGCTTGTGATCGATGTAGCTGGGGTACGTCCATACTGGCGACTGTACATGTGTTTCACAGGAGGCTCACCCTTGCTCAATTAGTGGGAGGAACGTACAGGTTGCGCTCCTCCTCCTCAATGCCCAGGGGGCAAGCGAGGACGGCCTGCGGGTGGCAAGAACGGCAAGCGTGGTCGTACCACTACAGCAGATGACTCGGATGGGTCTGCTCAGAAGAAACCGCGTGGTAAGTGTCTCTGCAACTCTGTGACAGATACTCGATGTTCACTGCTATGCAGGATCCGCTATGCAGACCAAGCTTGCCACATATGTTCCCTCTACTGCTATCCGGGCTACATTCATGCGCGCGCAGCCTTCAGAGAAGGTCCAGATGACCATCGCCACTGCAAAATTCAATGAGCGCGAACTTTCGCTGGAGGCCTCGTTCTTCGTTGACAATAGTGCGAAGATCTGCTCAGCTCAGCTAGAGGAGGCAGCTGCTTGGTCTGGTAAGACCAAGCACGTGTTCAAGGTATGTTGTCCTTCCTGTGTTCATTCGTGACATGCCGCTTAAAATGGTTATTTAGGTTGATCTCGACCTCAACGACGGCGGAAAACCGCATCCATATGTGGCTAAGCGGTTTTTCAATGTCGGCAACGGCGTCGACAAGGTGTCATGCGCCGAGAATGCTCACTATCTGACCCTGGATGCTGAGCGATTGGAACGCGGACAATTTTACCTCTGCAAGTTCAAGGAACTTGCCAAGGAAGCTGGGGTCTCGATTCCTACCGGTACGCTGACTCACCTGCTTTATATCATGCATACTTATCTTTATTGATGTCTTGACCCAGGGTTTGCTTTTGCTGACTTCTTGTTGGCTCGTGAGAACACGGAGCCCCAGCCTGGGAGCGATGCCCCATCGAAGGCCTCCGGTATATCTGCCGAGAAGTGGGCCGAATGGCCGTTGTCCGACTCGGATGCGGGAATTATATGGCTCCTCGAACGTCGCCGAACTGGCATTGTCGACCGTTGGTCCGGTACTCTCGATCAGCCCCATCGGTGGAGTGACAGGGCGTCAGCCACCATGGGTGCGTTTGCCCACTATTCAATGTTAGCCAGCGGGTATAGTCTGGTCTTTGTCGATCTGCAGAGTATGTCCTCTTATTTGTATCGCTCTGTTGCAGTTTAACGACAAGGTTTCTAGGCTCTCATGGTCATCTGCGCGGTGGAACCAGTGATGGAAATGTGCTGTTCGATCCAATGACCCATACACTCGCTGGGTGAGTCACGGGGAGTTGTGCAGACATCGCGATGTGGTACTGACGAGAGGTATAACAGGGAGTCTGGAGCCAGTGATCATGGCATCAAGGGTCTCGAGAAGTTCATTCTTGACCACACGTGCAGTGCTGTATGCAAGCAGCTTGGTCTCAAGAAGTTGATGATGAAGACCTTGCGCAAAGTGGTGAGGAAGGCTCAGGATGGTGATGCTGACTCCTTGTTGAAGTCCAGCGAGGACGAAGAAAGTGATGATGACGAGAATGACAGTGAGCCCCTTGCAGTGTATACTTGATTGACAAAGTACAGAATCCAGACTGTTTGCCTCTCATCCTTGTAGAGTCGTTGATGGGTAGCGCACGCCGCTGCGCACGTACCACCACCTCTGACACATCATGTGGCTGCGACCACATTGTTCGATGCCCTCACTCCTCCTGTGCATCTCTCCTGAAGTCCTCCCGCATGTGTCGTCGACTAGCTTGAGCCCGGAACAAGCGTGCATGAGCACAAAGCCTCAAGAACCTGTCAGCAGCTGCAAGTCAGCGTGCGACATGTTGTCCTCGACATCAGCCAAGAGCCTGAGCAACCCTGGCCCCGGTGACCCGTCTGCACCATCCCCGACGACCCACTCGACATCACAGCACAACCTGACGATGCTACGGATCAGCTCTAGCCCGGTGCTTCATGGTGCTATGCCGCAGCCCGTAGTCGACGTGGTACCGCATTCTGCCTCCTCCACCGCTCCTTTAGACTTCTAGCCAATTTCGCACCTGCGTGACACCCATAGGATTCATACTATACTGTTTTCGTAGTGCCTACGTACCGTGTGGTTAGCACACAATTCGACCCAGCTCCTCCTTCCACTTTACGCGCCCTCATGATTGCGCCCGCGACTTCGGCCTCAACCTTGGTTTCGCCCCCATCTTCCAACCCACAGCTTGACTCTACTCACTTTGTTTCAATGTCTAGACTCTCACATTCTGTTTGCTCGCTCGTAAAGACCACCGTGCACACATTGGACGCATCAACATGCGTTTGGTTCGCTCTCTAAGCTACTCACAAGTCTGCTATCCGACCTCCTGTCCCTCCGAGTCTCCCTCTCTCTTCGCGCCCGACTTCCCTGGTGTAAGTATGCCCAGACGGACACTCCAATACTAGCCATCATTCTACGCAGAAGAAGTGTCATGCATCCTAGCAAGCCGAACGCGCATGTTCGCAAAAATGCGCCAGCCACGCTCAGGCACGAATTCCGGCTTGCCTAGCTCAGCATACACCTCCTGAGCTGCGGCATCAAACTCATCGTTGACAAATCGGAAAGCCTCCTCTCGAGAGACGGAGAGCTGGCTGCGGAGATGTTCTACCACTGCCCTATCGACCATGATGCTGAGGTCGTTGTAACCGTAGTCGTGAGGAGTCGCGCAGATATCGAGAGGAGTTGTCCCGGAGGGCAACTCCTTTCGCTTCTGCTTGCGAATCCGGTGGCAGTTCCAGTACTGCTGAAACTCGTCCAGCTTTCGCTGGGCAATCTTCGGCCAGAGCCACTGGAACAGTTTGCTATAACATACTGTTAGCTGCAGTGCGCCTCAGAGCGATCACAATGGCCTATGTCGAGCTCTGTGAAGTCTGATACATTGACAAAAGCATATCTACACACCTATGTCGAGCTCTGTGAAGTCTGGGGACTCCAGAGCTCGACGAGCGCGCTGTCTACGGTGCGGGTTACATAAGCTATACAGTACCAGCAGCCACAGCGCCCAGGAAATCAACAAAAGCGAAAAGTAAAAAAGCAGTGAAGACCAAGAGGTCGAGTGTTCAATCCCGGGAGTGTGCAAAGAATAAAATATGAAGAAGCGCCAATATCTCGAAGAGGAATGAAGGCGTCAAGTAGTCGTGTGGAGCGCCAATAGAGCGCACTGCAATAGTCCCCTGGTGCAAGTATGGACTTGACGCGGGCACAGGAACTGGAGTTAGAGCTCCGAGTTCAACATCTCTGCACTTGGATAAGTGGAGAGTTAAAGCTTTCAGTCTAATGTTACGCTTTTGAGCGTGACCTTAAACCAAAGAGCCTTAAAGGTCATTCTGTCCAGCCGCCTGCAATATACTAGTCCAGGTTGCCTACTCCGAGGCGAACCCTAGTATAAAGCCTATGCTGAACTCTTACTAGTAAGGTTCACCTTATCGAAGGGGAACACTAGTAAGATCAGGTGAAAGCGAGTATAACGAGGAACAGTTCGTTATTCGCAAAGGAGACTGAAAGCTGGGGGTCGCTCTAAGACGTCGCCCCTTATATACAAGTTGTGAAGCTGCGGAAGAATGTTCTAGTACTTGTAGAGAAGGTTCTGGTAAGTACTACTCGTGTCCGTACTCTTCTGAAGTAACAACAAAGAAAATGAACTAGAATATACAAGAACGTTCTGGAGACTTGCCTAACTAGTAGTACAATAAGACAAACTGATCGCGTGAGAGTAAAAGTACAAATCCGTTACCAGTAACTCCTGTGATAGTCGTAACAGAGGTACGCTAATACTTGTCCTCCTCGTAGTCGCCCTCCTCAACCTTGTACTCAGATGAATCATGAGCAGCCTTGCGGTACCCTCCATGCGCGGGGACCCTCGAAGAGCTGGCGGCATGGCGGGCATTGGCAGCCTGAATCCGCGCGCACAAGTTTGCTGCAGCCTTGCTGGCTGGGCCCGCACCTGCGGAGCGATGCGTGTTTCCAGAGGGTGCTTTGGCGCGGTGTGCGGGATGGGCAGGAGGAGCGGCAGGGGCTGCAGTGTTCTGAGCATCACGCTGAAGCTCATGAAGCGTCTTCAGCAGGCTCTTGATCCCGAGAGGGGCGGGCTTGATGCGTTTGAGAGCACGAAGAAGGGTCGGGCCCATGGGACCGTCGATGATCTGTTGACACTCGATGCACTCGAGCACCCAGACAGCGCCTCGGCCGAGGAAGCGTCCGACGACCTCAGCAGAAATACGCTTCTTCTGACCTGCGGGAGCTGCCGTGTCGTCTGTCTTCTTGGTGTCATAGTTCATCGTGACCCCCCGACAGTGTTCGAGCAGCTCGTCCAAGCTGCGTGGTGTGCGCTTCTGATTGGTGTGACGAATGTCGACAACGAAGTCGGCAGTGTTCCACAGACCATTCTGGTAGGTATGCAGCCAAGCCAGAACCACGTCTTGTTCGAGCTTCTTGTCCCGAAGAGCTTTGGCATCCTCCCCAGCAGGTGCCGTTACGATCTGTATCTCCTTGTCCTCGTCGTCGCTGCCATGATCGCCATTCTGAACGCAAGCGGCTGCCACTTTGCAATGCTCGACAGCCGCAGCAACAGCTGCTGCATTGCGGCCTGTGGTTTCAGCGGTCCTGTGAGTTGGTGCCAGAGGGGCACCATCAACATCGACGACATCAGCGTCGGATTGCTCATCATACATCGGCGCCATGGCAATGCGCCAGGTACGAGGGAGAGCTGGAGCGGGAGGAGGCGCAGGGATGGGCTCATTCTCGATGTCCTCTGCCAAGAGATCTTCCTCTTCATCATTGGCAACGGAGATGACATCGTCCTTGGAATCCAACACAGCAGAGTGACCCGCAGCAATGCACTTCCCAGCTGAGACAGCAGCTTCGTCTGAATTCGAGCGACCACGCTTCAGTGGAATCCCGACACCAAATGCCTGAATGAATAGTGTCAGTCCAGATCTGAACCTTACAGAGCATGCAGGAGATGCAATGGTACAGTGAGACTCACCGGTATGATTCGATACTGGACCGACCAATGGATATGAGTCAGCCTGAGCGTGGCGGAAGACTGAGAAGTTGCGAAGGCTCACAGCTCAATATCAGAGTGTTGCTCTTGATGGATGCCACCCTGATGGTCCAGGGCCCCAATGCGCCGCCAGAAGCGAACATCTTCAACATCTACTGGGACATCAATGTAGACGTCGCCTGATGGTTCGATGTCAGCCGCGCAACATGGAAATCAGCGAGCCACAAGACGTACCTTCCAAAAGTAAGAGGGACTTGGCAAGGCCTTTGAGGCAGGTAGTGGACTTGACAGAAGCGAGGTTGCCATTGCGATAAAATCGAAGGGGGAGGTCATGGAGGATGGTCATAACTTGTGCACCCTCCTTGTCGACAACACAGTCGCGTAGGTCACGACCAAGCGCGGCAACCTTACCCTCACCATGCCACACATCCTGTGTGGGCCAGTGCGCAGCCCCAGATGAGAACATCTTCGTACTCTGACGCTTCTGTCCCAATTAATTAGTCAAGGAAGTACGGTTACATCTTTGGACATTGTCTGACCTGCCGAGCCTCCCATTGAGCAATGTACTCCTGGTACTCCTGCAGCGGATCGTCGGGTGTGAGGGAGATGTCCTCCTCCATCAGGAGGACTGCGTCACTGCCAACGTTCCATGTGTTCACAGGAGACAGCGACCACTCGCTGTCCTGATATTCATCGTCAATCTGAAGCATAGTACCACCTCCTTGGACCTTGAGCAAGCTGCGAAGGGTGTGTGCGGGAGGGGATAACACTCACAATCTCACATGCAGCAAGAGCAGCGCAGAGCGTCTCACCATACGCACCAAGCTTCGCTCCGGGCTTGCCATACTCAGAGTTGTCATCAGACTCTGAGTCAGGTACCATGGGCACAGTGTCCTGCTCGACGGGGGCTTCATGCTGCGGGACAGCAATGGGACGAGGTGCAACATGGCTCTGCAGATGTCGACACCGTGAATTGAGATGAAGTCAGGACTTGAACGATCTGTTGAACTCGGAGCTCTATCTCCGGTTCCTGTGCCCGCGTCAAGTCCATACTTGCACCAGGGGACTATTGCAGTGCGCTCTATTGGCGCTCCACACGACTACTTGATGCCTTCATTCCTCTTCGAGATATTGGCGCTTCTTCATATTTTATTCTTTGCACACTCCCGGGATTGAACACTCGACCTCTTGGTCTTCACTGCGTTTTTACTTTTCGCTTTTGTTGATTTCCTGGGCGCTGTGGCTGCTGGTACTGTATAGCTTATGTAACCCGCACCGTAGACAGCGCGCTCGTCGAGCTCTGGAGTCCCCAGACTTCACAGAGCTCGACATAGGTGTGTAGATATGCTTTTGTCAATGTATTAGACTTCACAGAGCTCGACATAGGCCATTGTGATCGCTCTGAGGCGCACTGCAGCTAACACGATCAATAGAACGTACCCCATCAGCCCCGGTATCCGGTATGTCTTCGAACATTGCATCCCACTCTGCAAGTCCCTGCGCCTGTTGAAGGGCAGTCGCTTCCTCTTGGAGGGCTGAAGAGGTACATGAGGACACAGACTCTGATAAGCGAGTTGCAAGACATACCATTTGCCACAGGAATGCCAGCAGGCCCTGATGGCATCAGAGGTCCAGCGATAGGACCCAAGGCAGCCGGAACTTCCGTTGATGGCCCTGGAAGGGGGGTGAGAAGGGCAGGATCTATGACCGCAGACTCCGGGCCAGCCGGAGCCGACAGAATGTTTGAGAGCGGTGAGCTCGGACCAGCCTGAAGACAACTGTGAGCCCAGAGGCTAGCCACACATAAGTAGACATAAAATAGAGGCACATACCTCTACCAACGGCACCTCCAACAGGCTCTCCACAACAAGCCCGAGCATGTAGAGGTCGACCTGGTACTGACCGGCAGACTCTGACTCTGGAGTCACAGAGCTGGGCGAGGTGCTGCTCTTCAACCATGCTCGAACCCGCTTCCAACCCACCAATACTTCCTCGGAGATGATGCGGTCGAGGACAGCATCATGGTCGCCAGGCGCAATCTTGAAGCCAGGCCCATGCAGCTGCGGCTTGCCGATCCAGAGGCGAAGTATTTTCTACAGACATGGCAGGTAAGCGGCGGTACATCATGATGTATAGAGGGGAACCTGGAATGCTCACATGAAGGACAGGTTCCGACAAGTGTGAACTGACACAGAAGGCTCACTATGAGTACACATTGACAGAGAGGCCGAGCATGGTGAATTGAAATTACAGTCCATCCTTGGTCAGATGTGAACGAGTGCTCATATCAGCCATAGCGATGACAGGTGTTGAAAGCGGTCGAGAGAGGGGAGGGAGCACAGTCAAACAGGGGGGAGAATGCACAAGTTCGTCAATGGTCACGGTGGTATGAGAGAGAGCAGAGCAGGGTGAGAATTGCCGAGTTCCACGACTCTGCACCTGGAAGAGCAACAGGAATAAATCACAGCAGGGTTCCGCCCAGTCGTTTTGCCTTTTGCCTGTAACCATGTGCAGAGAGCCGACGCGTACGCACGTTAAGCGATCACGTTCCCGCAAACCCGCCAGCGCCTTGAATCTTGGAAGCTTGATTTGCCCCCACGGAATCTTGATTTGCCCCCACCGCCCGGTGCCGTTGCCTCATGAAGGCTTGATATGGGCTCCATTGCTTGAAGGAATGCGCGTGAGGCATTATTCAGTTCAACATACATACCTGGTTCCATAGACAGAGTAGGTCGAAATGATGTGCGGCCTGTAATCTGGTGCAGCTGCACACCTCATTAGGCAACCACAAGAATGGCAGCTCTGCATGAACATGCGGCACTCAAGGGACATGCACAAGATCTGGTACATAGAAGTGAGACTAGTCTCGTCTGATGGTACACACATACACGTAACTCATGTTTGTTCTGCAGGGCAATGTGCCTGTCTCACATGCCAAGGCGGTCAGCCGATGCGCAGGCTGGTGGGCGTACGCACCTGATTCATGCAAGTAGCGGTTATAGAAAGTGCCAGAACGGCGCCACAGTGCGAGTTGCAAATTCGGAATCAGCTCCGATAGGCTGTAATGAGTTGCTCGTTGAGTGCAACCGTCGCTGGACTGGCGAGTCGTCTGTCAATGCTACTAGTAGGACTATGACAATCGACATATTCGAGAACAGTAGCCAAATCGATTAGAGGAAGGAAAGTGATTATAGCGAATGCAATGCCTAAAGGAACAGTGAACAAGGAAAGTATTATGACCAATGCAGTCACTAAAGGAATAGTAAAGTACGAGAGCGAGCATGCAGAGTAGAGTAAGGGAGCGGCCATGCTTAGAAGACCACTACTTCTGCTTCCACTTCTTGTAGAACCTACTCCACTGACCTGCGTCGGAACATCCACGATCGACCCACCACTTGCGCTCGCCATTGACAAGGCCAGCAGCTGCCCATGCTCGCGAATTGTCCAAGAACATTGCACGGACAATTGACACCTTGAACACCTGCTCAAACGCGACCTCCTTGGGCATATGGTACTCATCTTGGAACTTCTGCATCGCAGCAAACCCGATGGCCATGTCTGAGACATACTTCAGTGGTCAGCCATGTTTACCGCGTGGTGCAGGACCCAGATCGAGAGTGCTTGCGCTCGTCGAAGCCTGCTGGAGTGCGGCAGAGAACAACAGGGATGGGCGACGATCAGAAGAGCCGGTGATCGCACTAGTCGAGTTGTCGTGCTCGAGGTGGGCGGAGTGGGTGCTCAGTGTTGAACAGGCGGACAGGCTCGGAGTGACAGCACGGGATGACAAGGGGGAGCTCGGACAAGAGGAGAGGTCATAAGATTGGATGCACTAGAGGCTTGTCGGAGTGTCGAGGGGGTCACCACTGAGGTGCGAAGAGTTGAAGGAGCTGCGGGCGCCGACGGAGACCACTGGTCCTCATCGTCAGGGAAGAGAGGGAGGTCCAATGAGGGTGAATGGGATGGGGTGGTATTGGAAGAGCTGGGAGTGTGGTAGTGGTGAGAGGAGTTCTCTGAGCTACGAGATTGAACCCGACTGCCACGCGACGAGTGAGAGAAAGATGCAGCCGGTGGCAAACAGGCAGCTACTGGTGTGTTGACACTCCCACCATGAGGTCCGAAGGAGCGAATTTGACGCAGAGTCGAAGGAAACAGCCTGAGGATCAAAGATGAGCACACAGTGCGCTTGCAAACACAAAGCACACTTACGATGGGTCATGGTCGACGAACTCAATGTTGGAGTGGCCATCGTCAGTCGAGAACAAACGAGTTCGCTTGACTCCACGGTTTGGCATGCCATACCCTCATGTGACACCAGACAGATGGTAGTGCAGCTTACCACCTGCATCCGAGAGGTTGCAGTAGGGAGAGGTCATAGAGCTGTTCACCCAGAGATACCTCTTCCAGTCCCACCACTGGAAGGGCTTCTCGTCGAGCGAGAACTGCTTGACAATGTCGATGCAGTCCTTTGGGTGCCACAAGGGATGATAGGGGCAATGAACCTCGAAGACCTCGGGCTCTTCCTGGTCATCCTACAAGAACGAAGAATGAAGAGAGACTAGTGCAGAAGCAGATGGGTGAGCGTACCTTGGTCCACCACAGCACCGACTTGACCTCGCCACTCTGTGCGGTCAGCAGGCTTTGGAGGGTCTGACACTCTGTCTGCACACGGGCATCGGTGTCGATGTCTTGCATGCGGCCGTGGTATGCAGGTGAGATGGAAATTGCGAAGCTCGGCTCTTTGCTCTTGCCCTTCCATGTCGCAGACGGTGTTTGAATGCTTGATGAAGTGACAGGGTGCGTGACAGGAGGAACAGCATGCGGGGGATAAGGAGGGACATATGAGGGGTAAGGAGCGTTGTGTGAAGGCGTAGCTGTGGGCATGGGTGGAGCAGTGTGCGCAGGTGCAGGGGGAGTGGTGTGTGCAGGTGTGGGCGGAGCGGCGTGCGCAGGCAGAGGCAGAGCAACATGTGCAGGCAGAGCAACATGTGCTGGTGGAGGCGGAGGCGGAGGGGGTTGAGCAGGGGGGGGGAGCAGGAGGAGGGGTGTTGAAGGGCGGGGCAACATGTACAGGAGGAGCTGAGTCGATGTCAACATGTAAATGATGATCACTATTGACAGTGTGACTCACGAAGACCCCTGTTATGCTTCCCAACGGCACACGTCCGAAGGTCTGGAAGAGTCCGGCAAGCATTCTGGCAGCATTGCAAACACAGTCCGAAGAGACAGTCTGCGTTGGTGATGCGAGGGTTGCGAAGGCCTTGACAGGGGATTCCTGGGCACCGAACACCGGTTCAGTGACCCTCTGCACCCCTTGGAATATCTTCAAGCCAGCTGAAGTACGTGCAGGGGTCGTAGGACGGTCGAACATTGCGGGAGCACTGGATAGAAGTCCGTGAGTGCTGCATCAATACGATAACATGAAGGTTGGTCTCACCGTCTCGTACCACCAGTTGCGGTGCTCCTCCTTCGTAACACCATTGCACAGTTGAGGTTGCAACACAAAGCCGATATGGCAATATGGCAGAGGGGACATGGCTGCAGATGAGCGAGCGGGGAGGGTCCATTGGCAGGCACAAGTGCCATAGCGGCTGGTCATGAGGAAGAGCTGGATTTTGAAAAGGAACGAGGCAGGCTTATAAAGGCATATGTGTCGTGCTGTCGGGAAGTCACTCAAGCGAGTGAGGTGTTTACTTAGCAGTATTTATCAGCAAAAAATCGTCTTATTTGCTGAAGAGGGCTGGTGTGATCTAGCACAAGTATGTAGTAGGATAACACTGAAGCTAGGGTACAACCTGGGACGGAAAGGGTCAAACAAAATCTGACTAGCAAAAGACCCCGACCTTGCAACGAAGCAGTTCGGCCACACAGCACTAACATAACTCTGTAGTGCGCAAGTCTGGAGGTTCGTCACAGTTGAGTCATAAGCGCCTCTGCACCAGGGTGTTCAGTATAACCTGGGATGGAAACGGTGAAACAGAAACACTGGAGCAGAAAAGCGCCTTCCTCGCTAGGAAATGCTTGAGTGGAAGTGCAGTGTTACCAAGCTCTAAGGCTCATGGTTAATGCTTCCACAGTCGTGAGCAGAAGGGACTTACCGCGCTGTTAAGCAGGTAGAAGTGCTTGATAATTTTGAAACTTGCTATAACCTGGGATGTTTCTGCTTCACATGTTCATAACTAACCTAAATAGTATTCAGTCTAGTCTGCAGCTTGGTTACTTAGCGTCCCAAACCGACGTCAATTTGCATCGTCAGGGAACAATTTGAACGCAGTTTAACTTGTTACTCTACTGTGCTGGGAGTGATTATGGATCAAGTTAGTAGGTAGTTGTCCTACCAATGCACATAAAGAACTTGTCACTTGTCACCCACATTTGGCTGCAGCCCAGGGCCCCAGGCAGTGAGAGGAGCATTTCTGCTGTTGAGCTTCACAGCACAATACATACAATGGTGATTGCAAGTGGCCTGGTTTTGCTGTGCATTGACCTCAAGCATGTGTTTTGATAGCATGCTCTATGACTTTGATTATTGTAAAGTCAAGGTCAGTACTGTGCACTTCTGTGCACTTGGCTGTTGGAAGGCAAGTAAGACTCTTAAGCAACAAAGCTGCACTGAATCAAGGACTTGGTTGCTATACCATTTGGAATGGTTTAATCAGCAATTTTGGTGGATTGTGACACCAGACAAATTTAGGGTGCACAAAGTGCACTGCCCCTGAATGCATCAGCAAGACTGCACTTTTTGGAAACCACATGGGACATACTGCTGGAATCACAGACCTGAAACAGATATGGTGAGGGACCGCAGAGGGTATGAGAATGACTGTCATGGAGCCCTGCAATATACTGCAACCCTTGCAGCGCTTTATCAGGGTGTGTAGACTCACTGGCAGACCTAAAGTCTTGTGCTGTGAAAGTCTGCAGTATCAGGAGATGGCACCATATACCTATACTGTATCTATTAGCTCCATAGCCACGTGATAACTTCACCATGGGCAGAAGATACCACAAATTGCTGGTAGGCAGTGAGGTTCTTGTTGTTGTCCATCTTCAAAGCCTTGTACAGTGAGATTATCTGAGCAGTATGAGTGGATATACTGGACACAATTACAGTATCATATCTATTTTCTTTTTTTCTTCAAGCCATTTGCACACATTTCACTGGTCGAGATGGGGTTTCTCTCCATTGACATAAATTTTAGACACCTTACCTCACTTTTTGAGTCTATCATTCCCTGTCTTTCATCCTTTTTGATCAAATTTGCAGGCACTTACCCTCAAATGCTCTGCAAGTGACAGATGGACACTATTTACACCTTTTTCCACATATTTTCTATGGATTTAGAGTGTTCCACACCTCTTCATGGGATTTGTTGTATGAAGAAGCCCAGAAAGGCAGGCAGAGTGCACAAGGTGCTGTATGGCACCTGAAAAGCCCTGAAAGGCTTTAAAAAGCTCCAAAAAGCCCAAAAAGGCAGCCTGCAGCAAAGAAATTTTGCTATATAAGGGAGGATACCTATATGAGGTCTAGCCAAGTTAGTATACCATAAAAACTGACAAAAACACTGTAAATACCCAAATGTCCTGAATGGCACATAAATATACATAAAGACAACAAAAGTCTTGGAAAAGTCCTGAAGCTTTGTGAAAAAAACATGCAAAACCAGTAAAATAGTCGTGACCATCAATTATATCCAATGAATCTCATCAATGAGGATTTGCAGTGCAGTCAGCACTAAAATAAGGTATTGGTCTTCTTGGCCCATCTTGAAAATAGTGGAGTGGGAAGTGTTGCAGATTTGGACATGCTTTCTGAAGTTGATACCAAGGTGCCATTGGCTTGGCAGAAATTGATTTATCTATGGTGATTTGGAGGCACTGATAACCCCATATATGGCAACTCCACCAAATCAAGGAAGCCCCTGCCTTGGAGGGGCTTTCCTAATGCATCAAAAACCAGGTGGGAAAGGTGTGACAAGGGACCATGCTGTGGCAATGCACATGTGCTCAGATACTGACTATGTATAATAGCCTCCCTCCTGGTCTGATAACAAAGGTGTACCTCAATTTGTGTTGCAGTTGTTGGTTTTTGGACTCCAATTCCAATAATACACTCAATGATTTGTTCTACACTCTACAATACACAGTGTGCCATATAATGTTTTAGACTGGGCGGGTGGGGAGCCAAGTGTCATTAGCAGTAGAGAGAGTGAATTGACTTACACTGCATACTATAACAGTAAGCCCAAAACTGAATGCTCACTGAATAGGGTAGTAAGGTGGGGACTTGATGTGTGAGATGAAGAGTTAGATGAGCTAAGACAATAAGTGGATAGTCTGAGGGTGCAGGCCTCAGGCTGGTGGTATATATACATGCAGCTGACATGCACAAAATGTGACTGATTCCCCGCACGTAGTCTGGTCCATAGTTCCAAAGCCTACCAGCAACCCCGGCTCCACAACTACGTCACCAGGGGCCCAGACCCAGTTCTCCTGCGGAGGTTTGATGCTCCACCTAGTGTCCCTCGGGACAGGGAGAACAACATTGGTCTCATCTGTCTGACCGAGTCACCTACACCCTATACGCCTTAAGGTCTCCCAACATTGTGTCAGACCAAGAGTTGCACTCCACGGTCGAGAACCACCTCGCTTCTGAGGACATCGCCGAGATGGTCCTGGGCGCAGGACTCACGGATATGCTCGAGTGGGACGATGAACCTGCACGTGCGGAGACAGCACTCAGCACAGTGTCCAAAGGTATGAGCACCACCCTTTGCGACATCCCCCTCAGCAAGTCAGAAGACACGCTTGGATCTGGAATATCCAAGTTAGAAGTTATCAAGTTGCGATGGAACGGCAGTGTTGTCTATGCCAATGATGTGGACAGTGTAGCTGACAACCTCTCCGATATAGTCTTTGCAACCAGTGTGATCCAGCCCATTGACACAGGACCCCGTTACAATGTCAACGGGTACCTCATCGAGGACAAGGAGGATATGGTCATTGGGAGCCTCCTTGATGACTAGGCCTGGACGCATAGCAGATTCTGATTGGACATTGAAACTTGCATACCTGTACTTCTTGAGTTGGTGAACGACATACCAATATCTTCTATGACCAAGACTCCCAGGCAGCCGACATAAACCTTGGAGCAGAATCGCGGGTGGCAAAGGCGTACATGTGCGCGATCGCAAACAGGGGCATCTCGAAGCAGATGAGCGTGTCCGTGAGTCCGAGCGAGATGTGCTCCGAGTCAGTGTATGGCCATGTTCAAATTCAATGCACATTCTTTGTTGCTTCATTCCTCCACAATCAATCCATGCCCCCTCCTGATGTCCTCAAACTTATGCCCTCCAAGTGTGGTGCTATCTGTGCACTGCGTAAGGAGAGTTACTCATACTGCGCAATTGGCAACAAAGTTGGCTGTTCTCCAAGCACTGCTTGGCACACTGTCAAACACAATGAAAAGTTTTACACTCGTCATTCCCTCCCACACTCTGGCTATCCCACCACTCTCACCAAATAGAAGGAACACATGGTCCTCCAGGAGCTCCGCAAGAACTGCAAGACACCATACAAGGGCATCGCGGAGGCTGCAGAGGGAGTTTCAGAGTGACAGGTGTGCGGAATTGCCAACTCAGCTAGATACCACTGGGGTAAGCCCTTCCTGAATGAGGCAGCCATCAAGCAGCACCTGATATGGGCTCAGGCAAACAAGAGGAGGAATTGGGACACCATCTTCTGGACAGACGAGACACGGTTGGAGTTGGGAGAGAGGCCCAGGCGAGAGCATGTCACTCAGAAGGCTGGTGAGGAGTTTCTCCCCGACAACTATGCACTACGACTTTCAGGAGTGGCCGGAAGTCCATCATGTTGTGGGGCTGTGTGGCCCAGGGTTGCAAGGGACCATTCATCTGGCTGGACTTGGGAGGGGCTGCAGGGCAGCAGGGGCAGGAAGGAAAGATGAAGGGTTAGAAGGGCAGACTCGATGGGGAGTGGTATGTCAGCCAAATCCTCGAAGGCCCCCTTCTTGAATTCTACACCACCCTGAACAATGAGAGGGTGGGCGTATGCTTGTGGTTCAAGATGGGGCCCCTGCGCACACTAGTCAAGTTGCCAAGGCTGCTTGAAAGCGTCTGGGTACATGCATCCTTGCTCATCTCTCAAATTCCCCCAATCTCAACCCCATCAAAACACACTGGAACCTACTCAAGACTTGTGTGGCACGTAAATGGGGCTCTCAGAAGTCCCTCAATGCACTTTGGAAAGTGGCACTAGTGTTGTGCCAGGCTCAGCCTCAAGCCAGAGGCCAGGCCAGCCAAGCCGGTTGGCTCACTGGGCCAAGCCAGGCCAACTACGCTGGCTCCGGACAGCTCATGGCCTGGCTTGTCCCCTTTCAGGCTGTGAGCTGAGCTGCTGGGCCAAGGCCTGAAGTCTAAAGTATATCTATAGATGAGCTCAGTTAGATGAGATTGAGATATGACTTCATGTGTGCCAGTGAGCTCTTGTCCTGAACTATTCTCCTTTTGCATTTCGCTGCAAGGCCCGGGACATGGTATTGCAGCTTGCATAGGCTTGCGCAATCCATGGCCTGGGCTGCTGAGCCATTCCTGCCTCAAATTTGGCCAAAACTTGCTCGTTTTTTCAACTTGCCGCACCTTCTTCCCACTCCTCTCAGTCTCTCCCGCTCTCTCGCCTTCATCTACTTGCTGTCTGGGTCTCTTGCACGATGGAGACTGGCGCTGCACGCCCCAAACACAGGATGAACCTCGCCTCGAAACTGCTCAGTGGCAACAATGTCATGGAGCCCGAGATTTCCATGCACCGGGGCCGTCCCGCAGACGCTGCACAGGCCGCAGAAGCAGCTCCCAGAAATGCCAATGCTTCTCCCACCCCAGCTCTCACACAGGCAGATGCCATCAACACTGGTGACTGCCGCAACTCTGCAGCTGTTGCTCCCCCTCTCCTCTCTCCCCACTCCGAGCTCCTTGGTCCCAGCATAGGACTGAGCCTGTCAACTGCCCAGCAAGAACCCCAGAGTGTGTTGTTGCTGAGCAACCCATCTCGTTGCCGTGTTCCCTCACCGACAGTCGAAGAAATTGAGGATGAAGATGCACTGCGGCACCATAAAGGGCCCAGAAGTAAGTCATTCAAGCTGTGTGCAGTTTCGTTGAGCTCATAGGTGCTACAGGCAAGCAGATGGCCTCAAACATTGTCGAGTCCGATGTGTCCAACGTCAAATTTGTCGGCGAGAGTTCCTCAAACCCTGCTGCAGCACAGCAAAAGAAGAAGTGTGCGTATATAAGTACTCCACTACAAGCTCCCTGTGTCTGATGAGTCTTCTGCAGCTCACAAGTGTTCACGCAAGGACAAGACGGCTGCTGACGAGGTCAACGAGGCCGGGTTCCTTGTGGACATTGATGTACAGCCGATCACGCAGCCCACCACCGCCCTGAAGAAGGCGACTATTGCCGACATTGAGGTGTTCTTTGGCGATCCATATACGAAGATTGGTGCCTTGGGGACGCCAAAGCTGCATTGCAACTGCAAAAAGTGCCTGTGAGTATCACCTTCAAGTCTGTATTGTGTGATACTTACCATGTGCGCCCAGTATCAAAGCCACGATCATCAATGACACCTCGACATTGTGCCGTCATCTTGATTCCACACACAGGTTCAGTCAAGATGAGCCCAGTACTTCGTAGATTATATTGCTAACGCGACATCCACAGGCTGTGTACTGTAAATGGGCACTCAAGAACAACTTCAAATCAAAGGTCCCCAGCGATGTCAAAGAGCGCAAAGCTGCTGAGGAGGCGGAGAAGCGGCAGCAGAGCACACTCAAGCCCCACCTCAAGGAGCTTCCCCTTCAGGAGCGAAGATCGTCTACACCGAGGCGGTGTTCTGCTGTGCAGTCATTGAGTGGCTGATTGCTACTGAGCAGGTCAGTCAACGACTGCTATGAACATCCACTTTCTGTCTGACTACTGCCCACAGCCTATCTCTGCAGTTGAACACCCGATGTTCAATCGGATGATTGAGATTGCTGCTGCAGCAACAAAGGGTGCAAGCATTCCGTCCAGGAAAGCTGCCCCAGCCAAGATCATGGCCATGTTCAATGTGGAGATGATGGACTCCGCAAGCGGTGATACAACTCGTCAAGATCTGTGGCCACAACAGACAACCACACTCCTGAGAAAAGAATGTGTGCAAGTGGGTGTCTCCGCTACCTAACCACTGGCCAGGGCCAGAAGAAGAAAGTAGTAGAAATGGGGGGAAGAGTGAAGTAAAAATAATGCGAGGTGAACTGAGGGGGCTCAGTGCAGACGGCTAGTATCGTACGCAGGATGTCTCAAAATCAGCTGGACGAAGTAACACAAAACTCGTAATGAGGGGAGAACGGAGGTGGACAAATGAGTGTGTAGAATATTGGAATGAACGGACGAGGAACGCCTCTTCTGTGAGGCTTCAAAAGTGGCAGTACCGCGGCGGCGGTCTGAGCTTTGGTACTTTGGTGACTTCTGAACTTCTGTCGGATCGGTCAGTGGTGGTCCAAAGCTGAGGTTGCTATCAACGGTACATCTGCTATCTAAAGATCAGAAGCGCCAGAGAGACAATCTAAGTACTGTAACTAAAGTAAAGGTAAGTCCAAAACTAAGCAAAATACGAACCCAGACAAGCTCAGTGCTCATCAGCAGTTTAACAATGTAAGTTTTTGACGCTATTGCCTGCATTGGTTCTCATCTATATTAATGCACTCACATTCACCATAGAAGGACAAAGTGTCAGGCGAGATCAGTCTCACATGTGACATGTGGCAGGCAGACTCAGTCAATGGGTACTTTGCTGTAACTGCGCACTGGATGGAGGAGGTGTAAGAGTCCCAATGGGAGCTCAAGAACGCGATCATCGGCTTTACAAGGTTGAACAATGCACACAATGGGCGGCACCTCAGACAGGCTCTCTTCAAGATCATCCAGTGAGTGGGCATCGAGCACAAGGTATATATATGTTCCGTCCAGTGTTTGATATGTGATATGCTGACCTTGCAACTGCAGGTCGGCCACATTACATGCGATAATGCCAAGGATAACGGCACGATGCTGCGTGAATTTGCTGTTCACATCAAGGAGTCAATGGGCAAGAACTTTGATCCAAACAAGTGTCATGTAAAGTATGTACTTGTCCTCTGTTTATCTGTGAACCCCAGTCTGACCCCTTCTGTACAGCTACCTTGCTCACGTCATCAATCTCACGACCCAGGCCCTCATCTCAACATACAGCAAGACACCACACTTCGACCCTGCAACATCCGATGAGCACCTCAAGATTTTGGAGAACCAAGGCTGGGATGAAGTCGGCCTAATACGTGCTATCGCTGTGAAGGTATTTCAACTGTCCTGTGTTGCCCGTACATGAGCATAGCTGATGTGTTTACTTGTAGGAGCACTCCTCTGCTAAGCACAAAGAAATCATGTGCACAATTCAGAAGGAAGCCAATGTTGCCAAGCCCCTTCAGCTCCTCATCAACAGCAAGACCCAGTGGTCGTCGACATTCTTGATGCTCCACCGTGCTGAACAGAATTATGAGGTTCATCAGTGTCAAAGTACATGTTATCATACTGCCTAACGTCTGTCTGCAGCACATCAAGAAGTTCATCTTCCAGATTGCTAATGAAGAGCAGGATATGGACAAGGCTATGAAGCTCATCAACCTATCTCTCACAGAGGTCAAGTGGGAACACGTTGGGCTTTTCCTGAACCTGCTGGCGGTATGTGTGACTTCCCCAGGTCAAATTCTGTACATAGTACTGAGTCCATTCTGCTTGAATCTGACAAGACCCCGACTCTTGACAAGGCTATCCCTGCACTTGAGGTGCTGCACAATGCTTGGCGCGCAAAGCTCAAGTCGCCAAAATACGCCGCCTTTTGACCCACCTTAGAGGCTGCTATTGCAAAGTTAGTAGAATACTATGAGAAGACCGACAATTCTGCGTACATAGTGAACATGTGTACATCCTTTATGACAGCTTTGTTCACATGACTGTAATGATGTACTAATCATCTCCTGACTAGATCTCATGTCTAACTCAAAAGGTGAGCACATGAAGATGCACTGGAGCACCACTCGTCAGCATAAGGCTGAGGAGTGCATGGAGAAAATCATGAGTATTCCAGAGCTTGTCACCTTGTCACTCACATGCTCACTGTGTAGCGCTCCCAGTTTGCTGAATGGTGGAAGAAGCTGCATGCTGATGGTGGGACAGCTTTGCCCACAAAGCCATCAAAGTCGCAACCCTCAAAAATTCTCCTCTCTGTCTCTGATGATGAAGATAGCATGCTAACTTGCCAGAACAATGCAGCAACAAGTCAAGTACCAATGAACTCTTGCAAGCCATATCTTGCAGACTTCAAGAAGTTCCTTGAGACCGTAGAACCCGTCCCAGAGGGTATGTCTCCCATCCAGTGGTGGGGTGTGCATATATTTTGTTATATCCCTAGTCTCCGATGCAACCCTCACATTCTTGTTCACAGATCAATGCCTCCTGTTATCCGGTGTGGGCTTCGCTCGCTCATGACTACCTTGCAATCATGGCAACATCTGTTTTGAGTGAGCAAGCTTTTTCACAGGGTGGCATCATGATCTGGGACCGTTGTACTCGTCTCAAAGCTGACGTTGTGGAGGCACTGCAGTTTTCTGAAGTGCACTATCCGCAAGGACCTACTCGTGCAGGCTGCTGTCCCAGAGTCAGAGCTTGAGATCCCAGATGATGTTGGTAACGATGACAGCATTGTACCAGGTTCTGAGACCATACAGCAAGGGGCTGTACAGACCATGAGTTGGGACAACATTCTTGATGATGATGACGACGATCTGTATGAGCCTCAGCCTGAGGGTGAGGGATATGGTGAGGAGAGTGGTGATGATGTAGATTAAAGTATTGTAGTAGTGTACATGATCTATTCTGACGACTACTGATACCTCTATAACAGGCCAGGGCTTAAGCCAAAGCCAGGCCTGACCAAGCCTGGCTACATGGCCCATGGCTTGGCCTGCCTATCAAATGGGCCTGTGGCCGCTGTCAGCCAGGCCAAAGCCATGGCTTCTGGGCCAAGCCAGGCCAAGCACAACACTAAACTGTGGCACAACGGGTGAGGTCATAGGGAGCATGTCTAAAAAGAGTGAAGGCTGTTAAGAAGGCTAGAGGACGTCACACCAGCTTTAAACTTTGTATCATGAAAGACAATCTGGCTAGTGATCTATTGTATGCAGCATCTCAATTGTGTAGCTGAAATATACTACAAACTAATTCTACGCATCCGACATCCGATGGGCGCTTACCATGGGTGTTCGAACACTTTTGGCACCCACAAGTACATATACCCATGTGGGTACAGGTACAGGTGGCCATGGGTCGACCCGTGCCAAATCTGTACTAGTATGATAGTTACCCATGGTATCCGAGCGGTAATACTGAACTCCATGCTTACACAGCTGGAAGTTCCAGTTTCCAGAAGTGGTGGTGCAGGAACTGCACAGTTTCAGTTTGGGGGCTTGGCATATGTGTAGCTTGAATGGTTGTAATAGTCATTGCTTATGGTCTTGAAGTCTATATAAATCACAGTACCTAGAAATGGCAAGAGACTAGAGTGTAGCACGGGGCATCCCGTGGGGCTCTCGGACCTGTCCCGGCCCCGGCCCATCAAAAACCTGATCCGTGGACCCGCAGGTTCCCACGGGTACGGGGCTAAGCGCTGGGGCTCATGGGTACCGCAGGTACGGGTACCCAGCGGATTGTCTGTTGGGTTATCTCTAGTTTTTCACCCTCATACACTTCCTGCTTGCTTCACCTCTCATTCTAGGCCATTTGGACATCATTCTCATGCTTTTCAAGGCTTCTGAAGGCTGTCTAGTCGACTATCTGTGACTCTCTTTGCCCTACTCATCTCAGACTGGAAGAACATGCCATATCTCAGCCATATTCCACAAATCCTCAAGATCTTAGGCTTGTTATTCAGTGGGAAGGAAGGGCAAGGCAGTAGATGATGAGAAGAACGAGACTATCTGAACTGGTAAGTGTAATACCTCCAAGTCTCCTCCCCATTCCCATCCCCTAGAGCGGTCAAGACATCCCGCTCTCCTACCCCCAGTTCTCGTTCGTTTGGGCTGCTTGGGGGCTCTATCGAACGCCCCATGTTCGCGCATTTGAATGAGCCATCTGTGGTCGCAGTACGGGCACTATCACGGTTGGTATGGCTGATTGACTGTGCCAGCCTGTTGCTGCACAGACAATCGGCCATATCGTCATGGTATTACAGTGTATCAGCCTCAGTTTTGGCCTATGCACTCATGAGTCGCTTGCAAACGTGTGGCTAAATTTGTGTGTGGTTACGCTGACTCGTTCACCTTCTAGAGCAGACGCAAGGGGCTACCATTGAGCAGTATTGATAGCTCTGTAGCGCTCTTTGCAGTGGACGCCTCATGTTGCGCTTTACATCGCTAGAAAGTTACTGCTCGTAGCTTTCTGACGGTATGAAATCATCATGAGACGTTCACATTTGGCCGCTGTAGCAGTGTATCTCGTGGGTGTCACAACCGTGCACGGGTCACAGGTTTCTGGCGGGGTGGTCAGACCGTGACCCGGCTCCTGTACCCGTCTGTGACACCCGTCAAAACCCGTACGGGATTCCAAGCCCCATGACACTCCCTACAAGAGACTCTCAAACTTGACCCCTTTGCAGTCTTCCCCACCCATCCCAATGGTGTGTGGCACCTCCAGCTGCTCCACATTAGTAGGATGGGAAATCCCTTACAATCTTAGCACCTTAGTGGGTCTTACCAGCCTCCCATGTCACGCTCGTGCTTGATGGTTTCAAGTCAGCTTCGGCTCAAACTTTGTAAGCATGCTCTCTTGGTCCAAGGCTACCGTCCTATGAAGTTTTGGTGATGGTAAGAGCTGCAAATTTGGTGAATAAAGACTTGCACGTGGGGGCAGGAATCCGCGGTGTCTGTCGTGGCTGTGCTTGTGGGCGTCTTGAGGCCTCTTACCGTCCTTAACTATCTTAATTGCACATTTAAGGATGATTAAGGAAAATCCCAAAGTAACGATGCAGCACAAACAAGCGCGTGCAATGCAAAGCAGCCCACTGCAAAGAAGCTGTTACGGTTGCCTACTAATGCATTCAAGTGTTAGTAGCAGCCGCACTATATCTACCCAAGTATAGTTGATGAGGCCGACTGTGCGACGAGCACAGTGAGCGGAAGTGAGAGAAAAGGGAGAAGAGAAAAGGTCGTGTTGGCGAGTATAGAATACAAGTGTTACATCCCGTGCTCCAAGACACCCAACTCTGGACTCAACTCCGACCGGACTCCGGTTCGTCCGTTGACTCATACTTACTTCCTCATCCTTTCGTTGTGACTCATCCTTACTACGATACTTACCCCTTACTATCCGCTCCCCTCGGACTCCGATCACCTCCGCAGTCCCGATAGTATTACCCGTTTGTATCCGCACTTGTATCCACTTGTATCCGCACTTACCTCCATTTCCTATTGGCTACTTACTTGCTTCCGCCTTGGCACCGGACTCCGACTCCTGTCTCTACTTTTAGCTTACCCCTTTCGGACCTCCGGACTTTAGTATTTAAGCCTGCTTGTATTCTCCCTTAGACCTCAGTTCTGATATCTCGTTTACTTCCCTCTTATCCTTCTCGGTATCAACAACTCAATCTATTGCCTTCTCTTCTGAAACCCGTCCGCACCTCCGTCCGGACTTCCGACCTCCGACCTCCGACCTCCGTCTTCCGACTCTGGTCACTCGGCTTCTGACTCTCTGGTTCCCTCTCTGCTTGACTTCCTCCTTCGTTGCTTACTCCGGTATAAACTCCGGAGTTCTGTTCCTTTGCAAATAGAAGACACCTTGCGTCTCCTCAGGGCGTTGGTCAATAACTTCGCCGAAGTCTTCACTTCCGCGCTGCCTTCGGACTTCGGACTTCGGACTTCCTTCCGGAGTTGACTTGGCACGCACAGTCTTAACAGTATATCAGAACTCCACTGAGGATTCGCTATGCACGACGAGGATTCCTCCTTCCTAGGATTCACCGCTCGTCGTGGAGGCGCGCTTTCGGCCCCTCCGGAGACTCCAACTCGTCGCGGAGTAGCTTCTTTCCAACTCGGAGACATTGCATCTTCGACTGAGTCTACCCGCGCCGCATCTCCGGAACAGCCTCCGGCCTCCATGGTATCTCCGTCCAACCCTTTCGCTTCCTCCTCACGCCTCTACCGGACCCCGTCCCAAGGGTTGTCGGCCTCGACCTCCGGGCCTGCTCCGGCTCGGACACAGTCGACCTCGGTTACCGGACCTCCCCAACCCGCCGTCCGGACCACCGCTCAGTCAACTCAGACTGCAGCTCAGCCGCCTCAAGGCCCGTCTCAGGCCGCTACCCAGCACGGAACCTCCGGTCCCACCCAGGCAAACTCCGGATCCACAGCTCAGGCTCAGGCTCCGACTACCCAGTCAGCCAGCCAAAGCCAAACAAACCCGGACTTAGCTGCCGCTCTAGTTATGCTCGCTCAAACCCTCCAGAACCCGGCTCCGGCTAGCTCCTCCGCCAAGTCGGCCTCCTATGAGCGTAACAACGTCCGGGATCCGGATCCGTTCGACGGAGCGGACACCACCAAACTCCGTTCCTTCTTCGCCCAGTTAGAGCTCGTCTTCAAGGCTCGACCTCGGACATTCGACACGGACGAGAAGAAGGTCACCTACGCGATATCACACCTTAAAGGCATCGCTCTCGCATGGTTCGAACCCTTCCTTCTAGAATCTCCGACCGGCAACCCACCGGTGTTCATGTCGGACTACGAGGTCTTCCAAGACGAACTCCGGGCGAACTTCGGACCTTATGATGTCGTCGGCACCGCCGAACACGAGCTCGAGAACCTCTCTATGTCCGATAACCAACGCGTAGCTCGATACATCACCCAGTTCAACCGGCTCGCCACTCAAGTCGAGTGGGGCCCCGGAGCTCTTCGTTACCAGTTCTACAAGGGACTTCCGGCTCGTCTCAAAGACCGTATCTCCGAGATCGGCAAGCCGAAGGACCTGAACAAACTCCGAGAGCTCGCTCAGTCCATCGACGCTCGCTACTGGGAACGCAAGACCGAGCAGAATCGCGAGACTCGGACTTCGTCCTCGAGCAACAAGATCTCCGGGTCGTCTAAGTCTCCGACATCATCATCTTCCTTTCCGACGTCTGGGCACTCCTCCTCGTCTTCGAAACCCTCCACTCCGAAGAACCCTCCGAAGCCCGGAACTCCGAAGACTCCGCCGAAGACTCCGAAGCCCTACGCCGATAAGCTGGGCAAGGACGGCAAGTTAACTCAGGAAGAACGTCAGCGTCGCTTCGCCAACAATCTGTGCCTTTTCTGTGGTGGCGCCGGACATACCGCGGACGCCTGTCCCAAGAAGTCCGTCGCTGCTAAAGGCCGCGCTGCTCAGGTCGCGGAGGCTCCCGTTGCTCCGGAAAATCCTCCGGTTCCCTGCGGAGCCAAAAAACTAGGCTGCGATCCTCCGCAATCCGCGTGCGGTGTAGATCGCGTTGACTTGACCCACGCGGAACCGCAACTCCGTCTCAACGCTTCCGCTCTTTCCGATCCGTCCTCTCTGCTTCTCCAACTCTACTCCGAAAATCTACAAACTCCGTTCACTGCCCTCGTCGACTCCGGCTCGTCGCATTGTTTCCTCGACTCGGACTTCGTCGATCAGCATGAACTCCAGACTACGTCCATTCCTCCGATTCGCCTCTCGCTCTTCGACGGTTCTTCGAACGCGTCTATCACTCGGAAAACCATAATGCCTGTCCACTTTCCCTCTGGGGAAGTTCTGAACCTCGACTTCTATGTCACTCCGCTCGACAAATCCGTCTCCGCTGTTCTCGGATACAGCTGGCTCTCCGCTTACAATCCCTTGATTGACTGGAAGAAGCACAGCATCCATTTCCGGACTACGCCCTCGGATCGTCCCGTATCTCCGACGTCACCTCCGCCGAGTTCGGAGAACCCTTCGGACTTCGATCCGTCGACTCCTTCTCCTCCGGCACCCTCTGTCTCCCTGATCGGAGCAGCCGTGTTCGCGCGTGCCTGTAAGCTCCAGGGCTCCGAGAGTTTCACTCTCAATCTCTCTGCAAAGTCCGCCTCTGTCGCTACCGCTCGGAGTTCGTCCGTTTCCGATGCTCCTCCGGACCTCCCTGGAGTCCCCGAAGAGTATCACGAATTTGCGGACGTCTTCAGCAAGACTCGAGCGGACACCCTTCCGGAACACCGTCCCTACGACCTCAAAATCGATCTAGAAGACGGAGCCGTTCCACCCCTCGGACCTATCTACTCCCTCTCGAAGCTCGAGCTCGACACTCTCCGAGAGTACATCGAAGAGAATCTCCGCTCAGGTTTCATCCGCCCTTCCAACTCTCCGTGTGGAGCTCCGGTCCTATTCGTCAAGAAGAAGGACGGCTCACTCCGCTTGTGCGTCGACTACCGCGGGTTGAACAAGATCACTCGGAAGGACCGTTATCCCCTTCCCCTCGTCTCAGACCTCCTCGACGCTCCGCGGAAGGCTCGGATCTACACCAAGATCGACCTCCGACATGCCTACAACCTAGTCCGAATAGCCCCCGGAGATGAATGGAAGACGGCTTTCCGAACGCGCTACGGATCGTTCGAATGGCGTGTCATGCCTTTCGGACTTTCTAACGCTCCGGCCGCCTTTCAACTGTCGCGGCGACTAGGCGCGTAGACACCAGACGTCGATCGGCGACGGTCTGAGGGGCGAGCGGCGAGGAGCCGAAAAGGGGGGGGGAGTAGAGAGGAAGCTCGACGAGGGCAGAGCGATGACTGGCTCGGAGGCACGAAGTCGTCGATAGCTAGTCTTCACGCGCACTGCGACAGACTAGTCCCAATGACCAGGTTATATTAGCATAGAGACAAGGGGAAAGTACATGGGGGAAAGCGCACCTAGTCCCAATGACCAGGAGGTCGAGATGGGGACCAGGTAAGCGCTGGGAGGGCCTTATATACTAGTCTACTCTGAACAATCACGTGCCAGTGGAAGTGACTCATGCGGGAAAGGGAGCGAGGCTGTACGAGTGGGAGACAAAAGGGTGGGAAAACACATGGTAACGGGATGGTAAGTGCGAGAACAAGGCATGCGGTCGCGGGAACAGAGCATACGGGCGCGAGAATGAGATCAAGGGGTCCAAAATGGGATGTGTACGAAGTAGGAAAGGGATCAAGATGGGAAGTGGAAGTTCCAGGGAAAACGAAAAGGAACGAAAAGGGGTGCTGGTCCACTGACCGTGACATTACCCCCCTCCTAAGTCCGACGGTCCCCGACGGACCTAGAGCCCGGGCGTCGTCCAGAGGCCCATTCGAATGGGGACGGCTCAGTGACGGTCAGGTTGTGTAGGGGTTGCCAGGGTAGGGAGTCGAACACGGTGGAGGCAATGCGTCGAGGGGCGTTGGGGTTACGCTGGTGGAACTCATCAATGAGCTCCTGGCAGTGGGTGAGGCCTTTCGCGGGTTCCCAACTGTCATCGCCCTCACCGTATCCCTTCCAGCGGACCAGGTACTGGAACTGATTGCGGTAAGTGCGACTGTCCAGGATTGCCTCAACCTCGTACTCCAGTTCGCCCTCCACCTCGACCGGTTCTGGTGGGGTGGTTGTTCTCCATTGACCTCGTTACCCTTCCAGGGTGTGAGACGGTCAACGTGGATCACGTCGTGCCGGTTCTGCATGGACGGAGGTAGCGAGAGACGATATGTGAGGTCGCCGGTCCGTTCGAGGACTTCATACGGGCCTAGGCGACGTGGACCGAGCTTGCGACTGGCCTGATGGATGGTGACGTCTCGTGCGTCCAACCAGACACGGTCGCCCACCTTGAATTCGTGAGGCTTAGGCTTCCCGAGCTTGAACCGTTCCTTCATCGCCACCTTCTCCATACGCAGGGCCGCCTCAGCCTCACGTCGTACCTCTCGCAGTGTCTCTAGGCGCTGGTCCAGGGTAGGGAATCGGGTGCGACCGCCGACAGGTACTGTGAAGTTCGGGCGGTAACCGTAGACCACTTCGAAGGGGGACATGTTATGAGCAGAGTGAACGCGGTTGTTGAGGACGAATTCGGCGGTGGGGAGGTGGTCGACCCAATCGTCCTGGCGTGAGTTCGTGAAGAGGCGGAGGTGCTTCTCCACCTCCTGATTTGCGCGTTCCGTCTGTCCGTTCGACTGGGGGTGGTAGGCTGTGGTCAAAGCGTGTTGAATCCCTAGCTTCTGGTAGAGCGCTTTCATGAAGCGTGCGGCAAACTGGGGACCTCGATCGGAGACGACTTTACCGGGAATGCCATGGAGGCGGAAGATCTCGCGGTAGTGGATGTCCGCTACTCCCTCAGCGTCGACATCTGTGGTCGTGGGTAGGACATGGACCTGTTTGCTGTAGTGGTCCGTGTAGACGATGATCGCGTCGTAACCCTTGACCTTGGGAAGCCCTGTGATGAGGTCGACACCCATGGTCTGCCACAGCCCTTCTGGCACGTCGTGGGGGTGAAGGGTTCCATGGGGGTGGCGAGGAGCTTTGCGACGCTGACAGACGTCACACCCTTCGACGTACTTACGCACGAATGCAGCCTGCTGGGGCCACCAGAAGAGGCGGTCTACCAGTTCGAGTGTGCCGTTCCGTCCTGGGTGACCAGCCGTGATGGAATCGTGGCAGAGGGAGGTGACGCGTTTGCGGAGGTTTACGTCTGGAGGGACGTACAGCTTTCCGTGCCGATAGATGAGTCCATCAACCACCTCCCACTCCAGGAGACCATTCGTCAGCTTGCGCGGACCCTTCTCCTTGAGAACGCGAAGGGCTTCGACGACCTCTGGGTCCTGAAGCTCTGCCTCGCGGATCTCCTGTTCGAGGGTGCTCGTGTCCGTGAGGGTAGCCGCGAGGGCCGCGAAGCGTTCTGGACCGAGGACGATCTGCTCGCGATTGTCGTCAGCATCCGAGACCTGGTGGGTGGGGAGCCGTGACAAGGGGTCGGCCTGGGTGTTGGTCTTCCCAGGCTTGTGCGTGAGGCGGAAGTCGAACCGGCTCAGGTACAGTGACCAGCGGGCCTGACGACGGCTGAGGTTCTGGGCCGTACGCCAGTACTCCAGGTTGCGGTGGTCCGTGACAATCTCGAAGGGTTCTGGAAGCCCTTCCAAGTAGTGTCGCCAGTCCTCCAAGGCGCGTATGATAGCCAGCATCTCCCGGTCGTAGATCTCGTAGTTTCGCTCCGCGTCCGTCATCGACTCCGATCGGAAGGCCACTGGGTGCCACAGCCCGTCGTCCAGTTTCTGCAGGAGCACTCCACCTGTTGCGAATCCCGAAGCGTCTACCTCCAGACGAGTGGGTCGCGCAGGGTCCCAAGAGACCAAGACGGGCTCCGAGGTAAAGGCGTCCTTGAGGGCCTGGAAGGCACGTCGCTGTGCTAGACCCCATGTCCAAGGGACGTCCTTCTTGGTCAGGTCATTCAAGGGCCGCGCGTGCTTCGAAAAGTCACGGATGAAGCGACGGTAGAAGTTGGCGAACCCCAGGAAACCTCGCAGTTCGCGTAGGTTCTTCGGGGCCGGCCACTCCGTAACCGCCTTGACTTTGACTGGATCCATTGCGACCTCGCCTTCTCGGATAACCAGGCCTAGATACTCAACCTCCGTGCGCTCAAACTCGCACTTCTCTGGGCGGAGGTAGAGATCGTGTTCCTGGAGACGTCGCAGGACCTCATGAGTGACTCGACGGTGTTCCTCCAGGGTGGTGGAGAAGATGAGGATGTCGTCCAGGTAGACAGCGACCTTACCCGCAGCAATGAGATCGGCAAAGATGGAGTTCATGAGGGCCTGGAACGTCGCTGGGGAGTTCGTGAGCCCGAACAGCATGACCCGCGGCTCGAACAACCCCTGGTTGGTAACGAAGGCGGCCTTCCACTCGTCACCCTCCTTGATGCGGACATTGTGGTACCCCCAACGAACGTCGAACTTCGTGAAGTACCGCGCCTGACGGAGTCGGGAAATGATATCAGCAGCAAGTGGGAGAGGGTAGCGGTTCTTCACCGTAAACTCATTGAGCTTCCGGTAGTCCTGGACCAGCCGAAGCTTGCCATCCTTCTTCTTGACGAAGAAGACGGGGGATGCCATCGGGGACTTTGAGGGGACGATGTAGCCTTTGCGCAGGTTCTCCTCCAAGAACCGGTCCAACTCCTCCTGCTCGTTCGGGGGCATAGGGTACACCTTGGAGCGGAGAGTCTCGGGCTGCGTCGGACTTGAGGTCGATTCCGTGGTCGTACGGCTTGTGTTCGGGAAGCCGTTCCGACTCGGACTCCGAGAAGACCTTGGAGTATTGACGATACTCTTCAGGCACAATCTCCTCGAACGACCGTGTGGGCTTGTCCTGGTTCGCTTTCTGAGCGAGCTCCGTGGAGTAGGTATAACCGGCGGCGCACCACATCTCCTCGGTTGAGTCCTCCAGTACTCCGCCTTCCACCATTTCCTGCGCTGCACCCGGTTGGCGGCGATCCGTTCCACACCCGGGGTCCAGTCAGCGGCTAGGGTTTCCGTCCCTTCTTCCTTCTCCTCGGCCCCAATCTCCATCGTACCCTCCCTGCCAGTCAATGTCCGGATTGACCCTATGTAACCAAGGTAAGCCTAGTACGACGTCTTCGGGACCCAGATCTGTAACGAGGAATTCGAGCCATTCTATGTAATCGCCCATGGAGAGTTGTAAACCTAACAAAATGCGTAATACTACCTGCAGTATTCTTGGAACCATCAATATTGTAAGGGGAATGTGTCTCGGTAACGTATGTAAGAAAATAGTATGCTTCTGTACGAATCGTCGACTAATGAATAGCGCTGTCGCTCCACTATCTATCATAGCTGCAGTCGTA